>JAEQBH010005017.1:0-169391 GCA_016808115.1 Tetrastigma voinierianum | reverse complement strand
GGCTTAGGAGATTAAAACAAGATCATCATACTTTGGGTACAATTAGTTATTCCTCTTTGTAATTTTAGGAGATTTTCTCCTTTATTTTAATAAAGATTCCTACACATTTCATACATTTTTGTCTTTCTTTTCATTCCTTGGAGGAGTTAAGACTCACCATGGGTAGTAGTAAATCTTCTGGGGTGGTGGATCTGATTTACCCCACCATGGTGACAAAGGCCCCGAGCGCTTCATACAAGGCTTCTTTACTATTTTATAGTGCACAGCCATGTACATCAGTTGGGGACATCCCTTAGAGATGAAAACAATCCTGGTTCCCCCAACTATCCGTCTAGGAGTCCCTTTTCTCTTCCACTTAGATTTATGGGTATTTAGCAAGGTATAAGCGGTATGTTGGGTGCTTAGGCAACACACCTTTAACCTAGCATGTCGAGGGATTGTTTCTTGTTGGGAAACACAAAAGAGTCGGATTGAGAACCTATTAGACACCTCTAAAGGTCAGTATTTTGCTTTACTATATACACCTAGAACATGAACGTAATTTATTTCTAGTAAGAGGAACCTAAGCGGAGTTCGAGGGATCAACTATAGAAATTTTGTTTAGTTTTTGGGCAAGAAAGCGACCGGGACAGATAAAACCTCCCTTTGAATTGCCATGGTGAAGCTGATTTTGGTGAATCTAAAGCTCAAGATCTCTTAATCATAGTTTACAACCTCAAGCAATTAATCAACATATTTTTCTTTAAAATCAACAACTCAAACTCTCTATCTCTCTCTTCCTCTCTTTAATTTTCTAATTTTAAAATTAAACTAAACAAAGGAAATTAACTTAGGATTACACCATAAAAAGAAAAAACACGTCGATGGGCTGACCACAGAGCCACTATACCTATAGTTGCCCGTGAGCTACCTTGGGTTGGTACTAGGTTTATAAATTTATGTGATTACTTGTGCTCCTAATCTAACTACCTGACATAGGACGAATCACTCATCATCCTCAATTACCTGAAATATGAGATCAAGGAACTAGGACCCCTTAAGCTCTTCAAGGAAGACATCATCTTCCTCCATTTTATTCTAGATGCCTCGATGGTGGAATTCCACCAACTGTTGTAGCTCATGGAGATGTTCTAGAATCTCCTCATGCGCCCTTATAGTCCGATGAAGTAATCAGGACTTCTTTTCGAATGGATGCAGGGGCTTTTCTCTATTCGAACTTAAAAGTCAAAGCCATGTTGGGTTCGGACTCAGCATCGGAAACATGAACAAGAGCTTCAGTTGAAGGAGGAATAGTCTGAACCTAGTGGGAAATACCATCCTTTGGTGCTGGTCTCAGGAGTTAGTTAGGACTAGATCGGAATTTGCATCCCTTGAAATGGAAGTCTATAGGTTGGTTGGGATTGGATCAGGGGCATCCTCAATATTCTCCCTTGAATCTACTTCATCGTCATCCTTAATAATATGGAATAGTAGGTCAGGCAATTGGGATCCTTTCACTTCTTCAAGGAAGGCAGTAACATCCTTACCTTTCTTCTTAATACTACGGGGTTGAAACTCCACCAACTGCTACTATTCATGGAGATGTTGAAGTATCTCTTCATGCTCTCGAATAGTCCTTTGAAGAAAACTAGACGTATTTTGAGGAGCGCCAAGTATGTCAAATGTAGTCACTATCCCCTTGTGTTGCTAAACCAGGATCCCAAAGATCAAAGATGGGTATCCTAAAGCCATCCTGGTGGTGTTTGACTCAGCGTGTCTAAAGATGTGTTGGAACACCATCTTGCCAAGGTAGAACTTCTTCTTGAACAAATTATAGGACATCAGCCCAGACGACTTGTAGGCAACCATTTTGCCGCAGGGAATGCCTAGAATACACCTCTCAACTCTACCTTCTTTCTCCCATTTTTTTTAAAAATGAAAGCAAAAGAGAAAGAAAGAGGTATTAAAGAACACATAGACCCAATGAGGATCTGAGGGTCTCAAAACGTGTTGTATCCAAGCCTTTTGTAGTGGAGATGGATATCTGGAGTGCATTTTCTTATTAAACTAAGCACCAAGTCATACTCTGTTTCGTATGAACTGAGCTAATTCTTCTTGCATTTCACTTAACCAGTTTTCATCATCTAGAGCTTCTTTGACATTCCTTGGCTCTATTTTTGAGGTGTAGCATATTTACCCAATCATCTCTCTATAGTTTACTTTGGAAGTCCCTTGCCTCTTAACTCCAGCTTTAGGGTCTCCAATGATGTTAGTGGCAAGGTGATTCTTATGTACTCTCATAAAGGGCTCACAAGCCTGACTGTCAAGCTGTCCACTAGAGATTTGTTCATTCAAATTTTGGTTCGTTCTTGCATCAGTTCGAACATCCTCTAGGACTAGGCACTCAGTTCTATGAGCAATCCAAACATCTATGGGGAATTAAGCCGCTGCACTTTGTTTGGGGTTTTGACATCGCCAGGAATGCACTAAAGATTGTGCTCTCCTAAGTTGAATCCACTAGGAGCAGAAATGATGGGAGAGTCTTATGACCTAGGGCAATTGGGTCAAGGCAAGTAATCATTAACTTTTACATTTATTGACTTCATATTTTGCCATGGTTCTCTTGTTCAACAAATCGATATACTACGTGTTTGAGGATTAACCAAGAAAGACTCCTTTATCGCTTTTAGCATCGAACTTTCCTCTTTGTTCTCAGTCATTCAAAATGTAGCAAGGACTACCAAATTCATGAATGTTTTTTAGATTTATTTTCTTACGTTTCCAGATCTCACAAGGAGTCATGTGAGTTCCAGGTCGTAGGTAAACCCTATTCATGATATAGCATGTTGTATTTACTATCTCTGCCTAGGATTTGATTAGAACATTTCTGGCTTTCAACATGACCTTAACCATCTCTTGGAGAGTTCTATTCTTCCTTTCCACTACCCCATTTTTTTATGGAGTTTTACACAGTGAAAAATCATGTTTTATGCCATTCTTGCTTCAGAGATTTATGAACAAAGAATTCTCGAACTCCTTCCTATGATCACTCCTTATTTTGATGATCTCCAAGAGTCAATGGTTGTGTTCCTTGGCAAGTTTTATCCGTAGTTCTTCAAACACATCGAACGCTTATGATTTATCTATAAGAAAGTTCATCCACGCGAATCTGAAGAAGTCATCAACACACACATAAATGTACCTTTACGTGATGCTTTCTCACTTGCATAGGTCCCATCGGAGTCAATGTGGAGTAGTTCCAAAACTCTAGTCGTAGAGGCTAATTGGGACTTTGTGTGAGAATATTTGGTTTTTTTCCCTAGTTGACATGCTCCACACATTTTTTCAGGTTCAGCCTTCTAATCAAGGACCACAGATTTGCCTCTGATCCTTAGTGTCTTGCTGAGTTATTATGGTTTATGTTCAACCATCCCTTTCACTAGAGACTAAGATCGTTTGCAATGTGTTCAAACATGTGGTGGGGCCCAGCTAGTAGGTAGTAGTTGTTTGAGAACCATTCCCTTCCATGATGTGACACTGATTCTAATCAAGAACAATGCACCTATCATTTGTAAATTTTCCAAAAAGAGCTTAGTCGCATAATTGGCTAATGCTAATCATGTTGGTTTCAATTCCTTTAACACACATAACATTTCTCAGTTTGGGCATTCCTAGAACATACAAAGAACCTGATGCTAGAACACTTCCTCAATTTGGGCACCGTCCCCAAAGATTACATAGTTCGGACTGGATAGTTGAAGGTTAGTCAAGACACACTTGTTTCCAGTCATGTGTCGATAGCTCCTTCATCCAAAATACCACCTTTGCTCGGCCAGGTTGTAAAAGAAATTAGATAACACAAAGCTAACCTTTTCTTTTTCCACCCCAGGTTAGTTTGACCATTGGTTGGTTCTCCTTGAAGTCGCTTCTTTTTGGTCGGACTTATAGTATGCGCAACGACGATGGGCTCCCCCATCTTCCCTCTCTGAAGTAGCGGGATCCTGGTCCCTTTTTTCCAAGGATTTTCCTTTCTTGTTCAAATTGGATGGGCCAATCCCTCATGAAATTCGAACTGCAGCCCTTGATTTAGAGAACTTAGTTCATGCATCTATCTGGATCACAACTTTTGTCCTAAAAGATCTCTTCTTATATCTGAGACCTTCACGTCCCTTAGAAGACTTCTTCATACAAGGATGTGATCCAAGGATGTGGTTCCTGAATTTCGCATTCTTATCCGTTTCTTGAGTTGTTCCGGTTCAAACTGTGCCACACTGTTCTTATAAAGTTCCTTTTTTAGAGCATCCACCTCTTTCTCTAAAGCCCCTTTGTTTTTGCCAAGTTGCAAGATTTTGGCTTAAAGAGTTTTATTAAGTTTTATTGCATCAATCAAGTTTTCATAAAGCCGCTATGGGAGTATGTTAGTTCTTCATCAAGATTCATCCTTTCCTCATCACTATAGAGTCTAGAACGTCATAAGGAGCTGAGTAGGGACTATCAATCCCGAACATCTATTGAGACTTATTCTAGAACTTCCTACTTTTGACCTCATACATATGTGTTTTCAAGAGGGTGGTGAGTGCAACTAAGTGGTTCACTGATGTGGTCCTCCTTCCTTGCTTACTTCATGGATTACTTGCAAAGTGTCGAAACTTCCTTTATCGATTCGGCAGTTATGGTGAGCCTAAACTGCCTAGAATCAACACCATAATGAATAGCATTTGAGAGCCATCCAATTACTAGTTGTTGATTTGTCTTCTTCACTAGTCCATTCTAACTTAGTCTTGACATCTGTTTTCTCATCATCATCTATCTTGGTTGGGGACACCCATCGTAGTCCCACAGGATCTCAGCTTCCATGTCGAGGATTTAATAAAGACAGCCATCGAGTAACTCCTCGATATCAGTTCGTCCCATCAAGTAAGGGAGGATGACTTGTAGATCCACCTTCCTTTAACAAATCCATCTCAGATTCACACATAAACAGTTAGAATAATGTTAGATCTCACTCAGGATCTTAGAGTGACCCACTATGATACCAATTGTAAGATATAGATGTAAGTTCTTGATCATAGTTTCGTGTATTAGGACTATGTCAATTCGAACTTACGGGGTTAAGTTTGAACTGTCTTATGGAACTAATAGTATAAAGGCAGACATAAAATAGATGCAATCATAAATAAAGCACACGCAATATGGTTACACAGTTCAACCATGCCTACTTTTCCGAGGGTTGTGCCCAGATGCAAGGATTTCCATTATTTTGATTCAAGGTTACAATCAATCTTATATGGTTGAGACTCCCTATCTACCTAAGGTCATTCTTTAACCTAATCACTCCTAGTGGACTTCAGAATGAATCCCTCCATTCCCCTCTCAACAGCATTGCACATACCATGCCCACATACATTAATTCAACATAAGATGAAAAATCATAAAGATCATCTTTCACTACAAGGTGAAGGCTTTTAACGGGCAATACCTTAAAGAGTATATGCACTCCGCACTCCTTCAACACGTTTGGACTTCACTTGTTCTTCATCAAGATCTACTCTCAAAATATGTATTGATCTTCTTCCAATAACTTGAATTTATAGCCCTCGAAATTATGTTTTGGAAGACTTGATAAAGATGGATCTTGTTATCACAATATGACAAAATCATTACCTCTTTTTTCTTGAAATTACATGCAGTTGTTCAGTAGTAAGAGACTTGGAGCCTAAGTATCCTCTTTAGAGTGGAGACCTAATTTGTTTCAACTATAGTTTGATAACTTGATTATCGCTTTGAGACTTTTCCATTATTTGTAGGATACAAATAGGTCCTGAATTTGCAACCACTTTTTAGAAAGTCAAGTTGAAAGGAGTCCTTTCTTAAGTAAGTCCTACTCGACTCACAACTCGGTTGAGGCTGGATCTTGTGACTAAGTCATGTTCCAAGTAGAATCCTTCACCCATCGCAGTTCTGTTGCACCAAACCACGTAATGGAATCTAGGCCCGAGTAGGCTCATTTTGTATTGCACCAAATCATGTGACTTAAGCATGTGACAAAGCCTCACATCATCTAATAACGAATTTCAGCATTATCGTTTTACTAAAATTATATTCGGGTTGTCACAACGAAATTAGGAGACTTGGGAATCAATCAATCCTCATTAGAGTGGAGACCTACTTGTGTTCCAAGTCTAGTTTGACAACCTAGGTGGATTCTTTGATTTTAAATCATTATCAACTTGACCAGAGAAGTCCTAGCTTATCTCTTTCTTCCTTACAAAAATCGTGGGATCAAATAGTCCAAAATGGTTAGAGGCCTAACCCAATTCTGACTCTCATCCTAACTGCTCACGTGACTAGCATACCCTGCCGAGTGGGACTACCTTAGTCAAGACTACCTCTGGGACTTCTTGATTAAACCATCAAATATTCATCAATCTTGATCTTTGAAATAAAAGCTATCTTATTGTGAAAGAATTGGACGGAGATGAGTGTCAATTCTAAACCCCGACAATTATATTATTGTTCTTAGATGAATGTATTTTTGCATTTAAAAATAATTTATTTTAATGTATTAACTTAATACAAAATGTTAATAAAATTCGTTATTTAAAAAAATCAAATTTATAAATATTAACTTCAAATGTTAATATTTATTTAATTTATTATATTATTAATTATTATAAATAAATATTTTTATTTATTAAAGATTAATTTATTTTAACATTTTAAAATTAAGTGTTATATAAAAGCGAACAAAAAAAATCAAACAAAAAGGAGGCGGGGTGTGGGGGTGTTCCGTTGTGGGAGGCTAGGGTGGGGGTGTGCTAGACTAGGGGTTTGGGGGTTTAACAGTCACCTTAACTTTTTTGTGATGGGAGGGGTTTATATGAGCTACAACGGTAAACGCGAGGGGCCTCTTTGGACTAGTGATTGAAATTTCGCGATATATTTGTTATTGTTGTAGGTCAGTGTGATAATGTGGGCCCATTATTGGTAGCTAGATATATCGAGATTTTATCGGTAATTTCAAGATATTTCGTCATTATTGTATATTTTTGCGATATTTCAAGAAATTTTCTGATTTTTCGATGGATTTTTTGGTTAGTTAAAGTCAAATTTATTTTCAAATTGGGAGTTTGATGGATTCGAACCCCACCCAAAACACTAAAAACTCACCACATAGTCCGTTGGCCAGCAATATTATATTCAAGTGCAAATCATTTTAATCCTAGACAATAATTAATACATAAATTGATTTTTTTTTTTTACAAGTCTTTTCTAAATCATTTATAACATAATTAAATATAAGAATATAAATTGAGAAAAATAAATAAATCATCATAATTTGTTTTATAATATTGAATACATTATAATTTTGATATTAAAATATCATTATTTATTACATTAGTCTTGTAAAATTCTATATTCGCTTTTTTCTTCATTTTATCCATTTAAATTAATAAAATTTTATATATAAATTAAAAATCAATAAATTATAATAATTTTTAAAATTAAATTAATTTGAGAAAGATAAAATATTAATATAATTTCTAATAATAAATTAATATCAATGTCAAAAAGATTTTCATTATAACTATCAAATTTCAAAATAAAATCTTGAAAATATTTTATATAATTCATATTCAAAAATTAAATCTTAAATAAAAGATTTTATATATAGTCATATTCAAAATTATTTTTTAATCAATTTAAGAATTTATTTAAATCCTGAATAATTTACACTTTATGGATATTTATGGAAAAATATTCACTTATATATCTCCAATATATCAAATATATTACACATATATGTAAAATTCAAGTACCGGAATATTCATCGATACCGATATTTGTATCCTTACTTTGGACCCAAAAAAAGTTCGGGTGAAATGGGATATTTAGGAAAACTTGGGTGGTATTTTCTTGCTTATCCCTGATTTACTGCCTCATTTATATTCTATGGATTGATAATACCCAACTATTTTATTAAATTTTTGTTGATTGACATTTCCATCCAACTATCCATTTATATTGATTGTCATTTGTTACCTAATTGTTTATTGATAAGTATAGTGAATTAGGAAAGCTATAAAGTATCTAGTAATATTCAATGCCTCCATCCCATTCCAACAACTAGTATCATAGTATTGGTTTAATAGTTTGAGTTCAATGGGATGATGAGTGAGAATTATTTGGAGTCCCGTGACTGTCGTGATAACAAATTACATACTATGAAATCCATAATGGAGGATCCCCTCAATTATAAGGATTTATATAATCCTATTAAGGGAGATAAATCTAGGCTAAGCGAAATGCTAGATGCCAATTGAAAGAAATGCAAGAAGAAAAATCTTGTTGGTGCATGTTCTTAGGTGATGCATTGATCTCTTGGAAGAGTTAGAAGCAAGACAGAGTTTCTAAGTCATCTACATAATCTGAGTACCGAGCGATGACTCTTGCTTGTTCCGAAATCATTTGGCTTCGATGTTAGCTTGCTGAGTTAGACTTCTTTGAGATCGATCCTACACTTTTACACGTTTATAATACAATAGCTATTCAAATCATGGCCAATCACGGCCAATCATATCTATCATGAGCGCACAAAGCATATTGAAGTCGATAATCACTCTATCCATGAAGATTTTGAAGCTCGTGTTATCACTCATCCACACATTTCCACTAAACTACAAATTGCTAATATCTTCACCAAGGCTCTCCTCTTTATGACAGCTATTTTGAGTAGCAAATTGATGTATTAGTCAACTGCATCAATTTGAGGGGGGTTGTCCATATTTATTCCCAAACAACGTTGATGACCATATTTATTCCCATTGAACAAACAGTTTTGTTGTCAATATCTATTTCCTTGATTTACGTTGATTCTCATTAAGCAATATTTGACCTCATGAGGATCATTTGTGAGTTTTATAGCCCTTCCGTATATAGATTTCCTTTGTACAGTCTATAATGAGAGAAATCACAAGGCGATTCGTTGGCTATTGCATACATGATGAGTGTCTTATACACTCATTTTATCAAATATTTTAGTTAGTTTTATGCATTTTAAGTGTTACTTAAATAAATTGTTCTAATCCTTTTTTTTTTTGGTTTATATTATTTGCATATAGGTACAATCGGCATATGGAGCATTATAAAGTGAAAATAAGCGGATTCAGATGAAGAGGAAGATGAGCAGAAGAGCTAGCCTTCACATCACGACGTTGGTTCACCACATTGAGACATTAGAATGCACTCACGTTGCGATGTGCGAGCCATGACATCACGTGGCCAAGGATTCAAGCTAAGATCAGCACCCGCACATCGTGACCTCAGATCACGACGTAGCAACTTGAGGCCCATCCACAACACTAGTTTCAGGCCATTAGAACCATTGCTCATGAGGCCTATTTGAAGAACATATTAGGGTTGGAAAAGGGAGAGCTACCATTGATCAAAGGCGGTAGAGCATGGAACAAGCTTTTAGGGTTTCTAATCCTAGGGCACAACTCTTTAGAAGAAAGGAGACTTTATGTTTTTCTTCTCATCTTTGGTTGTATTTCTCCCTAATATGAACTGATTTTATTTTCTATGGTTTTAGATATAGTTTATTTACGATTTATGTATTTGAAAACCGATGTGCTATATTTGATTATTCTCACATTTCTATTAATGCTCTTATTCTAATTTTCATGCCCTATCTATGAATGATACTCTTAATTTTACACTATAGTACTTAAGGCGTGAGTGAACTTGCACACATAGACGCGTATTATTTTGTTACAAGCATTCACGCCTATCAATACAACAGCATCTTTTTTGGCTTATTTCGCCTGAATTACTCGAGTTGCTGAATTTTCCTTCTTTTTGCCCCTCGCTTCTAGTAGCCAAATCTTGATTGTCGGGACTCTAGAATTAGGTGATCTTGGACTCTCTGAGGAGCTCTCGAAGTCTAGAAGTGCCCATGCTAATGGGGAGCTATGTAAGGACACCATGTGAACAAAATATCACATGTTTTCCTCATACATGAATGAGTTTGCTGATTTTTCTTCCTTTCATTTATACTCCACCCCTGATGGTTGACCTAATCACATAATTGAACATTTAGAACATTAGAACACTTATTTATATCATAAAACTACTAAAAACTAAGTAAAACATGGTGACAAAATGAGTATATATGATACTCATCACTACTCACATTAACACAGAAGTCCTATGGAAAAACTTTAGTACGGGACTTGAGCAGATGTCTTTGATCACCAACGCATTTCAAGACCTTGTCCATTAGAGATAGTAAATACCTTAGGATCCCAATGAAACTCACAAATTAGTGTATTTTTCTCAATACTCTCTTAATAATGTTAGCATCTTCTTAACTCACTTTGATTGTTTTTTCTTGCTTTAGTTTGTTTTGGTTTGTTTTGTTTCAGTTTGTTTACATAGTTAATCTTTCTATCGGTTCTCTAGTTGCACTTGTTATATTGCTAAGGGACTAGCAATAAGTTGGTTGGTGGTGTGAGAACCACTCAAAAAGGGTATTTTTACACACTTAATTCTTTTATATTAAAATCATTTTTGTGCTAACTTTCTATACTTAACCAATTATGTGAATTTTCAAGTCCCTAACCTTGTTACTAATGTTTTTCTCGTGTTTGATAGTAGTGCGGCCACATTCTTATTTTGCATCTTGTGCAAAGTCATTGGGATTGAAAACATAAGAAGAAGATAACTTGTTACTTATTGAGTCTCTTATGGGCATGAACACTAGAGTTGATAGAACATGCAAGGGGTGTTTTATTACTTTGGCGGATAGAGCGCTTTGTGAAGATTTGAAAGTTTTGGAGATGATTGGATATGATGTTATCTTGGGAATGGATTAGTTACGATTATAAGGCTATTATTGATTGATTAGCGCCGTAGGATATTGTTCTTGCCATAAGGTTTGAAATTTACTGTTGGGGGAAAATGTGTTACACTTCACCATTCATGTCATTTTGACCCATGTGCTCGATGTTATTAAAGGAAATGGTTAATAAATTTCCTAGCTTACCTTAACCACAAAAAGAAAGCCTAAAAAGATATGAAAGAAATTCTTGTGGTGAAAGAGTTCCAAGATGTCTTTCCAGATGAGTTACCTAGTTTACATCTCATAGGGTCTGACTTGTCATGAATCTATTAAGTGCAGATCACATCTCATTAACTCATGGAATGGCACTGTTGAGTTAAAAACCGCAGTTGGAGGGAATTGTTGGGCAGGGCTTTATTTCTTCCAAATACATCACCATAGGGAGCTCCGATTGTTGTTGTATGAATAAGAAGATGCCACATTACTAAGGTTGTGTGTTGATTATAGAAATTAAATAGAGTCACTTTGTGAAGAAACAGTATCCTCTTCAAGGATAAATGATTTGTTTGATAAGTTAAAGGAAGCAAAATATTTTAGTGAGATTGACAGAACAGAGATGTCCTGACTAAGGAGTTTAGAAAGAAGAAGTTCTAAAGAGATGGCATTCATGGCGAGATATGGACACTTTAGTTTTGTAGTCATCTTAGTTTGGATTAATAAATTATCTTTGCATTAATGGATTTGATGAATAGAATATTATTTTTGTGTGCTTATTTGGACTAGTTTGTGATTGTTTTTGTGGATGACATATTGATTTACTCAAAGAGTTTAGAGGAACATAAGAAGCACCTGATAACCACCCTTATAACTTTTTGGAAGGAAGGCCTAAATTTATTACCAAATTAGATGAAGTGATTTGATACTTGAGTGTTCTTAATTAGCATGGACAAAGGGCTGGAGATATATGGACCTTACAAAAGATGAGCGTTAAAGAAAATTGCTTTTGTGTGCTTTGTTTGTGATGTTGAGTGAGTGATGAGATGTGAAAGAGGAGGATCTATCGTGTCTTTGAAATTAGAATTTTCTTGGGTTTAGCTGGATATTATAGGAGATTTGTGGAGAATTTTTCTAGGATTGCTGCACCTATGACTCGATTAACCAGAAAATGGGTGAAATTTGAATGGAATGATGAATGTGAGAAATCTTTCCAAGATTTGAAAGGAAGATTAACCACTGCTCCTATGTTGACTACTCCTATTAAGGGAGAGATGTTTATAATTTACTGTGATGCTTCTACAGTGGGATTAGGATGCATACTTATGCAACAAGACAAGGTGGTAGCATATGCATCAAGGCAATTAAAGCAACATGAATGGAACTATCCAACACACGATTTAGAGCTTGCAGCAGTGGTGTTTGCCATTAAGACCATGAGACACTACTTGTATGGGGAGAAGTTTGAGGTGTACTCAGATCATAAGAGTTTGAAGTATGTTTTCACCCAAAAAGAGTTGAACTCTAGTGATTAAGTGTGCTTATGTGCTTTGTAGGGTATTACAAATCAAATATTTATAACCTAACACCTCGTCTTGGTATTAGCATAGCTATCTTGCGATGGTTAGGATCGTCCGGGGATGGGTTTTCTTCGTGAAATGACTCACCCAGGTGAAATTTGAACTAATGAATTCATTTTGGATTTAGTTTTGTTATAAAGGAGTTTTAGTGAAATCGTAGCAAAGTGATGTAAAAATATAGAAACAATTCCATTGAAGTGTTAAACGTATTTGAGCTTGAGTTCCTAGGGCAAATGAGGGTTCTCGGGGTCTTTCTAGCATTGGGAAGTATAACTACAAGTTACCTCCGAATCGGATTTTGATTTAGCTATAAAACGACCCCTCAATATCATTTTGAGAAGCGCATTCAATGTCCATTGATGTTGTGTTCTCGATCGGTTAAAAACACCTCCTTAGAGAATCACCTTCGATGGCTCATAGATGATAACTAACCAGCATCAGAATCTAGCAATAAGCATCCCGATAAGGCCGTAAAGCTTACCATATACTAACCATTCAAAGGTTAATCAAAAGGGATGAAACCTAAAGTTGAAAGAGAGAACATCAATGGAAGAGAATACCTACGTTGAAAACATGAGAGCCCCTACGTTACGGAGTTCCCTTGCCTAGTGCCCTGCCTTGAGAAGGTGGAGTTTAGCCACACTCATCCTCTCTGAGTTATCATCCTCAAAGGGTGTTTGGCTAGTGAGAAAGTGAAGGAAAATGAAAGAAAATCCAGAGAGAGAAAAAATGAGGCTTATCCAGGAAGTTTCCCTCAATTTCCAAGAATTAATCATTACAAAGTCTTGTCTCTGGCTTATATGCCATACTGCATATACAATTTACCAAAATATAAAAAGAGAATCACTATTACATAGGGACAAATTTGGAAGATAAAATTACAAAAAGTCGAAGCAAACGGGGCTTGACCAAGACCCGCGATTTGCGAAATTTTCTGCGAATTTATGCCCTTGCAAAATTGCCGAGAGGTTGCTTGCTTCTTCTCTGTCTTTGCTTCTCTTCTTCGATTTTGATCTCACTTGACTCTTATTTCAACTTGAATTCTCTGTGATTGAGCTGACTCTCTAACCTTGGCATAAGCGCTGTAGAAACTATAAAATTATAAAATATGATCGAGTAGTATGGCTAAGTTGTAACATACCAGCCCAAGGTTGAATTAGGGTTTGATTACTACATAAAGTATACTTTCGAAAACTTGTAGTAATAAGAGTGTAAAAGCGACCTGATTTGGGTAGTAATCACTCCCCAACAGACACATCGCTAATAGTCCTTTACTTGATGAAGAAGAAGAAAGCAAACAAAAAACAAGATCGGCTAAATATGTCCACAAAATAATGTTTCAAAAAAAGGAGGGATAATGCACAGCCTTCAGCAAGGTCACCCAAATCACAGCTGACAATTATCTTGGAGGCGTGATATGCAAAATCAAGTATCAAAGAGGTTCAACTCTGGGAACCAACTTTGATGCCTTCCACTTAAAACCTAAGTGTTTTTGTTTGATTAGGTTTTTCAAAAATGATGCAATGTTGTTCTCTCCCCCCAACCTAGCTCTTGTTTAAACCTAACAACTTAACCAACCTCGATAGATCGGGGACCCACTTTTTATTCTCTGACTTCCATTTTTTTGTAGGGGTGTAATCTTTTGAGAATTATCAGTCACAATTGTCCATGTAACGGGTGTCCATCGATTACTCCCAACCAATTAAGGCTTAGGGCATTAAGTCATAAGGATCTCTCAACCACTAACTCTTCATGTTTCACCCTGGACTCTTAATGAATTAAAACTCTACTTTCCTACAGTCGCTAAACTCCACCTATTCACCCGTATAGAGCACAAGTTAGGGACTCGACCAGTTCTGGTTTAGAGCATGGGCTTTAAAGACTTTAGCCATATACCCCTCGGACCACGTGCTGGAGTTTCAAAACGAAATTAATCACAAAAAAATTTTCTCTTCTTTCTTTTCCTTTTCTTTTCTTTTTTTTTAAAGACTCATTTAGTCTTTTATTGAAGTCCCAACCTATTAAAGATGGTATTAAAAATAACTGAAGTAGGACTTTTGAAGGGCTTGGGAGGCAAAGCGGTTTTCAACATCATTGAAATCTAATGTGCCGCAGTGTGTGGTTAGTTCAAACTGGAAGAAAAAGGTTGAAAACAATAAGAATTTCAATTGGTTATCAACTCAACTAAGCATAACCCTATTCTAGCATCAATAGTATTGGAACAATATTTCAATTTCTCATACTGCGAGATGGGCATTACAAAAAAATGGTTGTAAATGAGAAACTGTAAGCTTTATAACATGTGCTGAAACTAAAGGCATACTTATACTTGTAAAAAAAAAAACTAACTACCAGCAAGTCATTCAACTACACAAAAGGACTTGCTCAAAACAAAAACATAACCATAACATAAAAGCAACTTCCTTCATTAATTCTCCTCACAACCAAATATCGCATTGCCCTCAATGGGGTCTGGAGTGGAAACTTAAAGAAGGAAGTGCTACCTCCACAGTGACGGAGGGTGGAATGTCATCCTCATCACCAGGTAGGATAGGCATTCTTGGCAGTGAGATTTGCTTTTGAGGAATGGGCCTAGCTAGGGGAAGGGGCTGGCTGGCAGGAAGTGCAATGGAGCTATAGGAGGGGTAGGTTTCACCGGTGCTACCTGCCGAGGCTAGGTTGAAAATGGTGAGACTCACAATTTGGTAGACTAGGAGGGATCTAAAGCGGGCGGAGTGGCTGCGAGATCTGCGCACAAAGGATGGCATTGACCGACTAAGGATGGCATTGGTTTGACTTCTAGGATGAAGCGGTGCATGCCATCACTCGGCCAGTGACATGGCGTGAGCGGATCGCCATTGTCGAAGTCTGGTACGTCATAATGGCGAAAATCACGGGAGAAATGGGAATGTCCCTATAGGTGTTGTAATCTTAGGCCGGTTGAATCTGAGGGGCCGGAGGCCTTTGGAGGCTCGGATGATCTTTGACGGTGGAGTCGGGTGGCTGGAACCATGGATCTTTGGGATGTGGGGCTCCTCGATAGGGCTGCAGTCTTAGGTTGGTCACTCTGCTGGATCCACTGGAGTGGGAGAGGGAGGAGAACTTCGGCTGGGTGCCCACTTTCGATGTAAAAATAGCCTCGCATGCAAGCCCCGGCGCTCTAAATGGAGTTATTGCAAGAAAAACGAGGTGCTCCAAACACAGAGAGGGCAGCGCGGAAGAAAAACGATGAGGAATGGCCTCTTCACTGCGAGGGTTCTTCGGTGTATCTTTTCCTCAAAGTGGAAAGAAGTCGCGATGAGCTCCGTAGATTATTGAAAACCCTTAAATGCGGTATGGTGCCTCTAGTATTGCTCCTCCTGCGAACCAAATCTTTTGAAGAAATAGGTTTGATCGCAGCATGATCAATAAAAGCATCCCTTCTGGAGCTGCCTTCTACGACAAAATGGGACGGTACAGTGTCTAGAAAGGATGGACCATCAGTAATTGAGGATGTAGCGCTGCCTATAGTCACTTGAGTTAGCGAAGCTACAAGAGATTAGTGTAGTGGCTATGTCCGATGCTCGAAGAATTCCCTCCACGACCGTCAATGGAAAAGTGTGGCCTTGTTAGGATTGCGGTCCTCTGAAGTCATAGTTTGGTAGAGATTGACTACCACGCCAAATAGAAGAGCGGCGTGGAGTCATAAGGGCTCTGAGGGTAGCGCACAAGCCATGGAGTCTCGGGGAAGCAGGAGGCGGCGAGGCGGAAATTTCATAAAAGTGCTCATTGTGTAGGTCTTTGCCACTGCAGTCATAATTACCTGCGATTGGGCCACAGTGAAAAATTGGCCTTCTTATTATGGATCCTGGAGAGTGGACCTAAGAATTGTCAGCAGTTGGGGCCTGAGGTGGAGACTGAGAGGGCTCCTGCGAGCTGACTTTGGAGGGGATTCATAGGGCTGAGGTCAGGGCCTCTTTGGGGGAGGCTCTGGGCTGGCCTTGGATGTGGAGGAGAATGAGGTATTGCTCCAATCCTCATCTGTGCTCTTCTGTTCATGGTGGAGGCGGGAGCACGTTGGGCGGATGTTAGGAGGATTTGCAACGGGCGGCAACGGGGGCGGGGGGCGGGGCGGTGGTGCAGGGGGTGGCCATGTGCCCTGGGCAGGAGGTGAGGGCCTCACGCGAGGTCTGAATGATGCACTATGCCCACCTCTGGTCTTTTCCCTTGTCAGGAGACTAAAGTACACAGGGTTCTGTTGAAAATGGGTTTTGCAGGGAGGCTATAAACGATGGGGGCTTGGCTGGGATGGGAGGAGGAGGTATGCGGGGGGCGAGATGCAAAGGTTTATGATGGGGAGGATAAAAATGAAGGGGCGCCTCGGGATGGAGGCACTAACTCGCGAGGTTTTCAAGCTGTAGACACCCCCAGGGTTCGACACAGCCAATTCTTTGAAAATTGGGACGAGCAAAGGGTGGGACCGGTAGTGCCTGGGATCCTTGAGGAAACTGGGAAAGGAAAAGTGGAGGGTAGGTTTGGTAGTGAAGGCAAGAGGGTTGCGAAATTTTATGACCCTTGAAAATCTTACTGTAAAATTGGCTGCTCCTGAGGTGCCTACGAAACTTCGTAGTCGAAAATGGCACAGTGCAAATTGGCACGAGGCTGAGAATTTCGTAGGAGTTGTGAGATTTATGACCCTTGAAAATGATATGCTTTCTAAGGAAATTTTCTACCACCCGAAACACATTAATTAAGCAATTCTTGCAAAATAAACTAGCGATTATCAAGTAAAAACACAGATGAAAATCTATCTACTATTAAGTTAAATTAAGGGAAAAATCTGAGGGAAAAAGAATTAAAATAAAATAAAATAAAATATCGAGCAAAAAGAAGTGGACTTTGCAGTCTCAAGAACTGAGTCCACTAAACCAACTCCTTAAACATTTGGAGGCTCAAGGAGGGAAACTTCCTCTTTTTCCTAGTGTAAGAGGGAAGTAGTATGGCCAGTCTTTGGCCATTCACTTTGAATAGTTGCTTGTCTTTTGAGCTGAGCAATTTCACTACTCCATTAAGGTAGACTTGATGGATAATGAAGAGACCAATCCACCTTGACTTAAGTTTGCCCGAAAAAGATTTGGAAATGGAATCGTAGGCAGCACTTGATCTCCTTTAAAGTACCAGGCTACCATCTGGTCATGCCATTTTTGATCTCTCTTTTGCAATTTTAGAATTTAGGTAAACTTCATTTAGTAGTTCAACCTAACTCATTGAGTCAAAGACCTCTTGAAGTACAGCTCTTCCTAAATCCAAATTCAACTTCTTGATCGCCCACCATGCCTTGTATTCTATTTCCACATGGAGGTGGGCATGCTTTGCCATAAACCAAGCGATAAGAGGGCATCGAGAATTGTCTTGAAAGGTTGTCTGTATGCCCATGTGGATCAGCGAGTTTGAGGATGGTCAGCCACAGTGGAATTCACTACCTTCATCAGGATAGTCTTGAGTTCCCTATTGGTAAGCTCAACTTGTCCACTGGTCTGGATGGTAAGGGGTGGCGCATGTTTCCTCCATATACCTAGGAGGGTTTCAAAGGGTTTGTTGCAAAATCTTGAACCCCCATTTACTAGTGCTAAGCGCCAGGCACCTAAATCTGGAGAAGATATTCTCTCAAAATCTTCGATTACCACCACAGTCATTTGCTTTGCGAGATTGCCTAAACCCATTTGGACAGTAATCAACCCCACCAGATGCGAATATTCGAGAAAGACATAGGAATGGTTCCATAAAATCAATGCCCCCGAACATCAATAAGTCGACTACTAAGATTGGTTCAGTGCATCATATGTGTGAAAGCTTCCCGAGTCTTTGGCATTGATCGCAACCTCGGCACATCTTGTGCATCCTTAAAGAGGAAGGCCGGTGGGGAGAGACGGTTGGGCACAGCCTTGGTTGTCTTCTACGAAACAGTGACTATCCACGGACATTTTCATAGCAATGATTGAAATCCTATTTATTTCTTCTTGGTGCACACCTTCTAATGATAAGTGCGCATAGTATTTGAGCAATGGCTCCTCCCGATAATAGGAATGAATTTTTGGCGAAAGTGGCTTCTTATCCTATGCCTTCTATTAGTTGGGATCTCCCTGTCACTAAATAATTAGCAATGAGCGTGAAGGGCATACAGGCAGTGATTCCTCGGGGAATTCATCGTTGAAGTTGGAGGAGCTGCGTGTGTTGTGGGCTATGGTCGTATATAGCACCCCTTTTTAGTCAGGCAGATAGGCGGATCAAGCCGGAGCCCAGTTTACTCAAGCAGATTTTCATTTATCTTGCTCCAAAACGTTTTATTTATGTCATTTCGTTTTAGAGTTTTCAATTCTACCTTGAGCATTTGTTTCTAATGATAGGCATGGCTTATATTTTACTTTTACACAATACGTTTACAAAATGGCGTAGTACCTTTACAAAATGATATACAAAACAATAGTTCGGAGATTAACTCTTTTGTTCACAAAATGTCTGCGCGTTCAAAAGAATGGTATGCACCTTGGCGGGTATATACTTATACACGCTATATCTATGACTACTGCGCTATCTTTGCCTTCTCACCCATTTTACTCAGAAACCTGCGCATAGATAAAAACTACATAAGCATTTTCATGTACTTAGTGGTTCCTATCTGATTATATCCCAATTTTCGATTTAACATGACATGCATTTATCAAAACCATGCCTTTTATATTAAACTATACTCCATGCTTATTCATTTTCACATGCTTTCCTTTACAAATCATTGTGATCATATTAAAATATGCATTTTCATACAACCAATTTATTTAACTTTCAAATGTGAATTCTGTCTCTCCCAAGGATGTATTTAGTTTACAAATCCGTTCCTCATCAAAGTTTGTTATTTCACTTTGTCTATACAATTCGATCATAATGATTCCATTCGGGTGAATCCGTCCTTTTGTCGGTAATAAACTTACATTTAACAATTTGATCTCATGTGTGGATGCGGAATTCTTTACGCATCACGCTAAGTGAGACGTTTCGCGATACCATACACCATCGTAGCGGATGCGATTGGTACATCCGCCATGGGACATTGAACAATTTAGTTTGCCTTCATGATGGATGTAAACGGTGCATCCATGCGTATTTGGTAGTTCGGTATATCGATTCAATTGAGATGTCAGAATTGACCAATTCGTTTACAATTCAATTAATTGCTCACATGCAGTGTAATTTACCGACATTTCAAATATCACATTTTCAAATTCGCATGCGCTTTCGTAATATCATTTCAAAAGATATACTCATTCCATATAATCATTTTCATATTTATTTGAAGTGACATCAATACACTTGAAATCGAATATAATTGGCGAACAAAGAACTAGCAATACTTGGGAGATCAGGAGTGAGTCCAGAACTAGCGGCATCGGCTCTCGTTTCTCTTTCTTCGATCTGGAGTCCTAGATTAGGTGATCTTCACAGCCCTAGTCAAACATAAATACACCACTTTAGTGGGTAAACAATTATCACCTTAACGAATCTCTTCAGAGGCGGCGTGAGTCTGATGCGTTTTTATTTAGTTGTTATTATTTGGCCCGACATTAGTCATTTTATTGGGGTTCCTATTGGTGTACGAAACTGGAGCTTTGCAGACAACAATCCGAAAACTTCTTGCTGTGCGATAGCTCGCGTGGCATAGCAATGCACGTCGCCGTACCCGAGGTGGCATTTTGGCACCTCGGCCTGTCGCGGCGGTATCCGACCGTGGGTCTCACGTGCGGCGCCGGTTGCAAGCTGGCGTAAGATCACGATAATGCCCAGATTTTCCAGTTTTTGCACTTTTGCAATTTTTCTCCAAAATCACACCAAAATCCCAAAACAAAACATGGGAATCACTCCCAATAACATCCTAATATCATCCTAAACCAACCATAAGCAAAACCCCTGGATGGATTAGGGTTTTTCTAACTAAAACATCATCAAAGAAATTCTAGGGTTTTGGTTCTTGTAAATCCCCTTTGCACTTGGCCTTAGCATTTTCCTTCTTCCTTCTTGCAAGATCTTGAATAAATGGAAGGATTTACACAACAATCCCTCTTCTCCTCCAAAAACCCTAGCTTTTCTCCTCTCTCGCTCTCTCAAAAACATTTTTGCTCAAATGAGCCCTTAGACCACCTTTTGGTCTTTAAGTTCCTCTCACTACAAGGCCGTGTTGCTCTTTTCCTCTTACTGGCTCTTAACCCATTTTCATTTTTAAGTCTCCTATTATTCCATGCTCGTTTCATTTCTCATAATTTCATAGACTTTTACATTACCTTGGCATTTAAACATTAATTTTTTACCGTTAGGTCCTCATTTCTAATTCCAAATTTGCCCTTTTTACACTTGGTTTATTTAAGTTCAATCAATTTCTCATTTTAGCATATAATATTTAATCATATGCTCACACATATTCTTTCACATTTCACAATTTACAGTTAAAACCCAAGTTTGAAACAAACCATGCAGGTATATAATAAAGTATTACAAAGAAATTCTAGAGTATTTTTGGGTTACGATCGATCTGGAGGTGATCACATACTACATTCTCTACCTTTCTTATCTTTGATCTGAAGATTAAATTCCTGATAGGAGAACCCATCGATAAGCCCACGTAGCATCTTGCTTGTTGCCAAGGTACTTCTGCAGCGGATTAGTGCGTGAAAATAACAATGTCGACCCTTTGAAGTATGCTGAGAAATTTGTCTAAGGCGCTAGACCACTTTGCCAGTGATTCCTTCTTTGTGGTAGTGTAATTTCTGCGAGCTTCATTCGAGTTTTCTTTTTATAATAAACCACACATAGAGTGTTCCATCTTCTCTTTGCAAGGCGCCGATAGCAGATCATTGGCATCACACATGACTTCAAAGGTACATTTGCCCAGTTAGGTGCTCTCCGCATAGGTGTAGTAGTCGGGTGGGATTTAAGCTCGAAGCTCTTTTGTGAGTTTCATCCCATACAAACTTAGTATCCTCCCGGCCATCTTATAAAGGGTTTGCAATTTCAGAAATCTTTTATGAACCTCTGTAGAAGCTAGCATGGCAGTATCTTACACCGCCTTAAACATTTGTAGGGGAGGGGATAGCTTGGAAATAAGCTCAACTTTGGCCCTATCAACCTCAATTCCCTTGTTGGAGACAACATGCCCTAGGACAATTCCCTGATTCACCATAAAATGACATTTCTCCCAATTGAGCACCAGGTTCTTTTCAATGCATCTATGCAACATAGTTTCAAGGTTGGCTAAGCACTCCTCAGTACTTTATATATCGTGATATCATCCATGTATCGCCAGCCAATGTGCTCCACCATATTGTTGAAAATGTTGAGCATACATCTTTGGAATGTGGCAAGTGTATTACAGAGGCCAAAAGGCATTCTCCTGTAAGCATAAGTCCCAAATGGACAAGTGAAGGTGGTCTTCTCCTGGTCCTCCACTACAATCTCTATCTAAAATATCTCAGGAATACCCATCGAGAAGCGATCGAATAGGTGCGAAAATATCTCAAGTTGATCGATGAAGGGTAAAGGGAAGTGGTCCTTTCTTGTCACTACATTCAGTCTCCTGTAGTCTATGCATACCCTCCAACCTGTGGGTAGACACATCCTCTCCTCTTTCATTCTACACAGTGGTCACCCCTAACTTCTTTGGCACCACGAGATGGGTCTCAAGTTATAAGATAATTAATAATGTTGTTCTTATAAAATTTAGCTCTAATGCATGCTACCTCTTACATATGATTCATTTGCCTTTATTAGTTGTCTCATTTGGCTTGGTTCCTCATATAGATGCAGTGGAGTCGCAGAGCAGAAGGAATTTAATCACTTTAGATGAAAATTTTCCATCCGATGGCGTACTTCTTGAGGATGTCTACAGAAAATTTGCTCTCCACCTTGAGGCGTCGGCAATGAAGAAATCTGTGGACCTTTGATCACCCTCTTCGAATATGCATATTTTAATTCTACAGGGGAGAGAGGCTTGAGTTACACAGGAGCTCTTATGTCTTCCTTCCTTTTCCACTATCCTCCCCCGGTCGACAAAGGAGGATTTCTCTTTCTTCTCTAAGGCCATAGCGGCACATAAATCAGACTCTTGCATCTCTTCGAAATTTCCTTGGTTCCTCGATCAATTCTTCACAGTAATTCTTTTAGCTGAGGCCCATTCTAATCGAATGGGTGTCAATCAAACAAACCTCTTATGGATCCTCCTCCACTAGGTGCATGTGCTTTTTGCTCAAGTGGAAAATGTTGAGTTCCAGTGTCATGTTCCTAAATGTAAGTTGCATAACTCATTTTGAGTGTCCTTTTAGGTAGCGAGAATGGCCTCCCGAGGATGATGAGTATAGTGGCTCCCTCGGCCAAGCGGTTCGGTGTCAAGGACAGAGTCCACGGGTAAATAGAATCTGTCCACACTTTTGAGACATCTTCAACGGTGCCCTTGGGAATTTAATGATTTCTCTACTAAAAATGAGTGTGGTGGTATGTTTCCAATTCTCCAGACCCCAGATAGTATAAACTAAAGTAGGGAGTGAAGGTTGACACTAGCCCCCAAGTGCAATAATGCCTTCTCCACACAAGTACCTCCAATATTCATCGAGATGGTAAGACGACCCAGTCTTTGTATTTCCTTTGGGTTTACGCTTGGATGATTACTGCAGCCTGCTCTTTCAAGAAGGTTTTCTTGTCCGAACTCAACCCTCTCTTTACAGTGCACAAATCTTTTAAGAACTTGGCATACGTTGGGACTTGCTTAATCATATCCAAAAGAGGGATGTTGACCTTCACCTGCCTTAACACTTCCAGAATTTCAGTTTGGTTGTTTACCTTCTTTTTTCCTTTTAGTGCTTGAGGAAATGGAAGGGGCATGCTCTTCTTCATCATATCTTCTTTAATCACAATTCTTTCCGATTCCTCATCCTTTTCTTCTTTAGCCTTTTCAAGGGGTTTAGGCATTGGTTGCTCAACTGTTTACCCTCCTCAAAGTGATAGGCGCCTTGACTCCATCCCATCTTGGGGTGAGGGTTCACTATGGAGGCTGTTCATGAACTCCCTAGGGTTTATTTGTCTGAAGAAAATTTGCCTTTCTTGCACTTCTTTGTTGGTTGGTTAGCCTAGAGAATTGAATACTCAGTTGTCAAATTTTTTGACTATTTGGCACTAGAACCTATCTAATCTCTTGTTCAAGGTGCTCTCCACGGTATCAATTCTCTAATTTACTCCGGGCGTTCTTGCTTTACGCTCCTCTACAAGAGTTACCTACCACTTTGCTCAAATTTGAATTTGGCTTGTTCAATTGAAGAAGTTGTTGTGGTTATGATAGGTTGAAGTTGAAGCATCACGTGGAGGGCGGAGTGGATCTTGTAGGAACCCGACTGGAGAGGTTTGGGTGATTTCTCCAGCAACTAAGGTTGTAGGTGTTGCCATATGGTGCGTGGTTGATGGTTTGAGTTGACCATGACATTGAAACTGTTCTGTATCTCCTGTTATTTGGAGACAGTTGGGCATTGCTCCTAGATGTTCGATGGGCCGGCCGATGAAACATGGCTTGTTTGTACGAGTCTGATCACTTTGCTTACCTCGTAGTGGTTTCTCATTTCGGTTTCTTCCCAACCTTCTAGCTAAAAGTTTTGAAAGTTTTGTTTTCGTGTCAAATCTCAGGAAGGAATACATACCACCAGTGTCTGGTTGGGGTTTCCTCTTTCCATTTCCCTTAGGTTAGAGCTTGCATCTGACCCTTTGACCCCATTTACATACCTGAAATCGAAGCCTCATACGGATTTTTGCTCGAAATCTCTCACATAGTCTCCAACAACTGCTTCAGGGTAGGAGAAATACCATCATAAAAATAGCTGACCGGCCAGTGTCAAACCCATGGTGAGATAGGCATCAAATTTTAACATATATCTTTCCGCTGTGCATAGATTTTCGTTTTCAATTAGGCGAGGAGATGGAAATGCGCCTTTTTAATTTTGTTACATCCTGGCGAGTGGAAGAATTTCACCGTGCATGCATCTCGGTCCGATTCTGAGAATGGTCCTTGGTCTCGGGGGTTGGGCAGATCCTTGGCTTTATCTTGATATGAAAGGAAAAACGCAGAGTCTCATTAAGTCCATTGTGGTCCTCAGTTCCTAAATGATATGTGTATAGGGTTCTCACTCCCATACCATGAAGAGTACTGGGAAGGAGTGGCACCAGGTAAGGCCTAATAAACCATTTCCTCGGTCGGATTTGTCGGAGAGTGCACTCGATCGTGGAGGGTGTATGTGGTCCCTCGTGGGGCCCAAATCGTGGGGTTCTCGACTCCTGCGACTCTGTTGCTCTTCATGTAGGCGTTCAGTGGATCAAAATTCAAGCTCACTCTAGGATTTGTTTCACCTTGATTCTTGTGGATCTTGGTTTTTTAACCAATGCCTTTGAGATTCTAAACCCTAGAACATAAACTCCTACATGAAAAGCAGGGACAACACGACAAAGAGCAAAGAAAACATACCAACAAGGTTAATGTTAGCTAAGGAAAAATAAAGTATGAGCAATTATAATGAATGTCAAGTAACCTAGCGATGGCGCTAGAAGAATGAAAATAGTAATCACGGAACTTGTAGTAGGGATCACAAGTGTTAAATGGCTATCCATTTTACACTAAGGCACCATCCAAACACTTGACATATTTGATTCATGTGGCATGTATGGCCGTGGGGTATTACAAATCCTTGATATTTATAACCTACTTGATCTTGGTGTAGCATGGCTACTATAACCACACAGGTAGTTTGGATCATCCACCAGATGAGTTTTCTTCATACTAAATGATACAATGAAATTTGAACTAGTGAATTCATTTGGATTTTGGGTTTGTTATAAAAGAGAGTTTGGTAGTTGAAATCATAACCAAAGTGATGTAAAAATATAGAAAGATTCCTTTAAGTGTTAGGTAGCTGGGCTTGGGTTCCTAGAGCGAATGGGGTTCATAAAGGGAACGTGGGAAAGTAACCTGAATTACCTCGAATCAGTTTGATTTAGCTATAAGGCATTTTCAATAACTATCCTTTGAAAATGGCATTTCAATGTCCATTAATGTACTCTCAGTCGATTAAAATTTGCCTCCTTGAATCACCTTCCAATGAAACACCGTGATAACTAACCAACATCACGGGATCTAAGCAATAAGCGTCGATAGTCGTAAAAACACCATATACTAACCATTCAAAATTGGAGCTCAGAGGATCGAGAGCCTAAGTTGAAGAGGAACATCAACGGAGAACTTTGTTGAAAACTTAGAGAGCCTAGAATTTCTAAGTTTCATGCTCTCGGTGCCTCTACTTCCAAGGAAAGTGGGAGGTTTAGCCACTCATCATACAGGTTGTCATCCTCGAAAGGGTGTTTGTGGTAGAAAGTGAAAATGAAAGAAAATCTAGAGAAAAAATGAGAGGCTTCTCACAAGGAAGCCTTCCTCAATTTCGAAATTAATCATTACAAAGTCTTGTCTTTGCTTTATATACCATCTTGCATATACAATTTACGAAATATCAAAGAGAATCCATATTACATAAGGAAAATTTTGGAAGAGATCAAAAAGAGTACAAAAAAAAGTCAACAACAAAAATGACCAAATTGAGTGTGAAAATGAGCAATAAAATTTCGCAGCGCCGCATGACCCTTGCGAAATTGCTAGGGTTGCTTGCCTCTTCTCTACATTCCTTCTCTTAACGATTTTTATCTCACGGCTACGATTTCAGCAGATTCCCGTGATTGGCGCTCTCTAACCTTGACATAATTGGCCTGTGAAAAGTACAAAATTTGCCATAAAATATGATCAGTAGCATAGCTAGGTCCTTAACATGCCAATCGGGTTAATTAGGTTGATTTCTACGCAAAAACTGCTCAAAACTTGTAATAATAAGAGTGTAAAACAGCATTGTTTGGGTAGTAATAATCTAGACAAAGGAGATGGATGGAGATGTTAGGAGATTATGATTTTACTATTCACTACCATCCAAGAAAGGCAAATGTTATGGCAGATGCATTGAGTACGAAGAACCATGGTCAATCATCTGGGTTATGGGTGAAAGAGTTTGAAATGCATTGAATTATTGAAGACTTTGAGATGTGTCTTGGAAGGGAAAAGCAAGGACCTTGCTTTTACGGCGTAAACAAACTAGACCCGATAATAGACTGAGGGTAGTTGAAGAACAAGTTAATGATGAATTCTTAGAAAATGTCAAAGCTCAATTGTAAGAGGTGAAGTAGATGAAAATTGGTCAATGCATGAGGATGGGAGCATAAGATTTAAAGGACGATTATGTGTTCCAAGGAATATGGAGCTGAGGAATGAACTTTTATCATATGCACATAGGGCAGAGTATACTATCCACCCTGGAAGTACAAAAATGTACCAAATTTTGAAAAGACAACTTTGGTGGAATGGAATGAAGAGAGATATTGCTCGATATGTGGCCACTTGTCAAACTCGTCAGCAAGTGAAGGTTGAACATCAAAAGCCTGTAGGGTTGTTGCAACCTTTATCTATACCTGAATGGAAGTGGGAGCATATAACCATGGATTTTCTGGTAGGATTGCCAAGGACTAAAAACATGAAGAATGGAGTTTGGGTGGTTGTAGATCGCCTTACTAAGTCAGCTCTTTTTCTAGCCATGAAGACTATTGATTCCATGAATTCCTTGGCTAAGTTATACATACAAGAGATTGTGAGGCTACATGGGATGCCATTATCTATAGTGTCTGACAGAGATCCTAAGTTCACTTGTCAATTAAACTTTAGCACTGCTTTTCATCCTCAAATAGATAGTCAATCAGAGAGTAATTCAAATTTTAGAAGACATGTTGAGGGCATGTGTCTTAGACCTTGGAGGAAGTTGGATAGATTATTTACCTTTGCAAAATTTGCTTATAACAAAAGTTATCAATCTAGCATTGGCATAGCACCTTATGAAGCACTCTATGGGAGACCTTGTAGATCATGTTTATGTTGGACTGAAATGGGTGAGAGTATTTATTAGGGCTTGGGGTGTTGAGAGACAACGAAAGATAAGACTCATTAAGGAAAAACTTAAAGCGCCCCGAACTAAGACAGAGAAAGTTATCTGCGAGATAAAGAAGAAGACCCTTGGAGTTTAAAGAAGAGGATTGGGTATTTGTGAAGATATCACCTCGAAAGGGCATATTTCTCTTGAGGAATAAAGGGAAGCTAGCCCCTAGGTTTGTTGGGCCATTTCATATTATTTAGAGAAAAGTTGGACCAATCTGCCTGAGTGGCACTACCCCTGACTTTAGCATGTGCATCATGTCTTTCATGTATCGAAGTTAAGAAATTGCCTCCACTGACGTAGGTAATTTACCTTACTAAGAGTTCAGTGATGAAAGATACCTCCTATTCGAGAAAACCTTTGCGGATCTTGTAATTTAGAGAACCACAGTATAGGAAAAATGATCCACAATCAAAGTGGTGGCAACATCATAGAATGGAGGAAGCAACTTAAGAACCTAAAGAGGAGATGAGGCAACTCCATCCACAACTATTCTATGAAACTTAAGGTGAGTTGTTTAAATTTCAAGACGAAATTTCTTATTAGGGGGTAGAATGTGGTGATCTTGTTTGGTAATCCACGTAGGACTTTCAAAGTCCAAGAAACATAGCCAAATGAAAATGGTTGAAAAGTCAATATGACAAATTTAGGACACGTGTCAATCTGTGATTGGTAGGAATTAGATAAAATCAGTAGCCAGAAGTTGAAAGCTTTGAAAATATTATTATTATTATTATTATTATTGTGTGTAATTGTAAAAAAACATAAAAAAGATATATATATATATATATATATATATATATATATATATATATATATATATATATATATATATATATAATTATGTGTTTATGAAAAAATACTAAAAATGGAAAGAAAATCCAAAAGGACTTTGAAGTAGTTATCACACGATGGGGAGTTAAAAAAGAAAAAATAAAACAAAAGAGAGAAGAGAGAAGATGTTGCTTGAGCACTGAAGGGAGAGAGCAAAAGATCTCTTTGTCAGAACTTCATTTCTAAGTCAAACGACCTCTGATCGATCTCTAACTTTGAAGGCTTATTCTAGTAAAACCAAGGAATAACCATACCGCGTCGGATCAAAATTTCAACGGTTGGTTTTTAGTACATCTGAGGTAGGGTGTTTTAACCCTAAAACCCCTTATGTAATATTTTTCTTGAAAAATAAATTGCAAATCCTATTCTAAGAATAAATCAATGACTTACAATAATCATAGGATATATTGATGAATTTATCATAAATTTTGGTTGATTTTAGAAAATCGATTAGTTACTTGTAAATAATCAAATAAGTTATTTATATGAGCACGGAATCATGTAAGTGAAATTGTGTGATGTGTTAAAGTTTGTGAGAATTTACTATATTCTTAGAAAATTTGCCAAGTTGATAAATAAATAATAAATTGAATTACTTGTGAATATGGAATATACCTGAATGTGAGAAATTCATAATAAGTTGGGTTCGCTATAAAGTTGTATACTTTGGATTTGAGTATGAGAATTTGAGTTGTTTATAATGTAAATTGTGCAATTATGCAATTGTGAAAGTTGAAGTCATGGCATTGCATATGCATCTTGATTGAAATTGATAATAATATTAATCAAATAAATAAGCAGCAGGTGTTCAGAAAATGACCTCTGAGAGGCAAATTAAGAAGGAGAAACGAGACATCAATGTAGCGGACGATCGACCAGACCAGGCCCACGGGCCAAAGGCAAGTGGATCAAGCGGGCTTGGCACAATTTATCAAGTTACCATTTCTTCGTCCAGCTTAGCCCTAAATGGGCTAGTAATTGCAGACCAACCTAACCCTATGTGTAACAAAAAAATAAAAAGTTAAAACCTTAAGTAATGGGTAGAAATTCAAATGGAATTTCTAGCATTTAAAACTAGGAAACAAGGTTGATTTCTAGCTCTTAAAACGATAGCAAAATCTTATTTCAAGCATCTCATCCAAGCTAAACAGGCCTCAAAAGGGGGAAACTAATTGCCGCAAATCTGATTCTCCACAGCGAGGTAGGTACCACGAGCGCACTCAATCCACTTCCATCTACACACCTCATTCGCATTCAGTCTATTACTACCACCGGCTTCGCTCGCATTTCTATGCTCAAGAAAAATATGATTTTCTCATAAAAATCCAAGATTCAAAACTCCCATAATAATTTATTTGCGGTTCAGCAACCTTACAAAATGATAAGAGGACTCAAATTAAAAATTTCTCTTAAATGGGTGTTTGGACAATCCAAATAAATTGAATTTTCCTATTGATTTGCGTTCCATTTTTTGTAAGTATGAATCCAACAAAACTCAAATAACATACAACCAAAGAAAGGAGAACACAACCAATAATTACCAATAGAACACTGGAAACTCTATTTCCAACCCATATTCTTCGCAATTGATTCATAATACAGCAATTAAAATTCAAGAAAAAAGAAACTCATTTCTCAATTGTTCTTTCTAAGAATAATAACACAAAAAAAAAAAAAACTCAAATGGTATATGATATATGACCTGTAACAATGGCAGTAAGACCAGAGCCATCAATTCCTTCAGTAACTTCCTCTGCTGTTGAAGAAGCTGAAAACCAAAATGGACCCTCTCTTCTCAACAACCACATGCTTCTCTCTGCAAATACCCTCAAGAGTCAAAATCCCACCTACCAGAAAAGTACCCCCTCTGCAAAATTAAAAATTTCCTCCACAAATCTTTAGTTTCTTTTCCCACAACCATAGCAGAAGACCTCCTCGGGCAACTTCTCAGATAGAAAGAAAATAAATCTAAAGAGCAGCTTCCCTATCAACGAATTACAAAACCATAACTTGATGCCGTGGGAGAAAGCAAAACCCTAAACTTTAAAAGACAAAAAGAAAAAATGCAGAATCCTAAAATAAATGCTCTCAATAAAACTCGATATTTGCTCAACCGACGGCCAGTTGATTGACAATACGTCGAGCCGAATCGAATTTAGTCCGATTTTGAAATTTAATAAAGCTAGCGTACGTCAGGTTCAGGTTGAATTAATTTAGTTCGACAATGCATTTCGAATTGTCGGTTTTAGGAAGAGAAATCCTTAGAGTGAAATGCCCCAAAATTAATCCCGAGAAGACTCTAAATTGGGAGTATATTGGGGTATGGACGCATAGTCTTCAATGAAAATATGAAAACAATAATGTATTGCATAATTGTATGCCATACGACATTTTCACATCATTTGCATATCTTTTGCATGTTGTTGTATTGATTGAATATTGGTGAATTGTGTAATATATGTTTGATTGTATTTTGTTGTGTGTTAATATGTATGTTGTTATTGGAATACGTGCATACGTAATTATTTAGTACAGTGGATAAATTGTGTTGCAAATGTTTGTGTTGCTGATTATGATGAGTATTTAGTTATTTATTATATATTAATTATTTGTTAAATCACAATTAAAGTATCCCTAAACGTTTATTGTATCCACTAGCCCTAGATGAACAGCACCATACTAAACAACGTGGAAATGCTTATCCCTTCTTTTTTTTATATTTTTTAATGCAGAATTAGTTCTTGAGGAACCATAGACAATGCTGGGGATCGAAGTGTTCAAAACACTTCATGAGACCTAAGAATAGCTTGAGAATGATGAATAAATTTAAGGATTTTAATCTACCATGAGATTTTTAGTGATGTCAAACACCTTTATGTTTATTTGGTGTTTTGTGTTGTTTTTAATAAACAATATACTTTGAGTTATATTTGATATTTTAGAAATTGCAAATTTTAAGTTGAAGGATATCTTTTATTATTATTGAATTTATAAGAATACGTATTGATTGTGAATGTGATTTTATGTTTGAATAAAAAAAATTATAGCTTCAATTTGACCGGTCATTTTGATTACCAACATAAGTAATTTAGAGCCATATAAGATTAAATTTAATCTGAATCAGCCTCTTGGGTTCAACTGTTTCGGATCATTCTTTAACTGTTATCCATTGAGTTAGATCTATGAATCACCATTCTGTGATATTTCTTAAATCTAAAAATATGCAATAATCTCTATCTTAACCTTTCAGTACTCAGCATATACTCTTTGTATCTGAATAAATAAATACCGATTACTCTTACCTTGCTCTCTGAGAATAACTTGATCTTCTTGATATATTTTAATAAAGTCAAATCTATAGTGAACTATTCTATAAGATTCCTTAGCTGTCTTTGCTTTTTTCTTTTTAGAAGTTCAACATATATATATTTCCTTAGCAATGATTTTAGAAACTAAAACAGATTTTAAGGCCTCTTTTATATAAATTAGCTTCAAAAAGAAGAAAAAACATATATTTCATATAAAAGTTACAAATAGTTACAAATGGATCGTAGATGTGTTGGAATTTTTATGGACTTCGTAATCAACTTGATAATATTATAAATCGATTGAATTCATTTTGCATTATGAACCATAATGGAAATTTGAAACATATTATTGTTTGTTTATGAACACCGCCTAATTTATATTGGTATTAAATTAAAGTGGTCAAACTAAAGTGTAGATACATATATATATATATATATATACCTATATATATGTATATATATATATCGAGAGATTATGTGAGGGGGAGGGAGATTGGCGTATCAGTTTTTCTTCCTTTTGAGATCTTTCCTTTCGGTTTTGGGCGATCTTGGGAGAAAGGGAGAGGCTGGGTGATCCTCTCATTCTCGGACCCGTCACGCACCGGAGGCGACGGAGAGAACATCGTTGTGGGAATTGGAAAGGATGGCTCTCTGTAGCATCAATCGGAGTAACCATTCGTTTTATTAAATGCGTGTAAATGTTGACATGTGATCATATCTTTGTTTAAATGTTGTTAAGGTGGTGGCCTCAGGCTTCATGGAGACATTTAGGCTACTTGATTTGGTTATTTAGTTCTCGTTTTTTTTTTTTTTTTGGATTCGGGAAGCCATTTTTTTCCTCTTAGATTGGTGTTTTATTCTTTTGGTTTTCAAGGCTTGGATTGAGGGTTGGATCTGGGAGAGAATATTTAATTTAGACAAAACCCATCCTTTTTTTGTGGTTTTTGAGACTCATCTTGGTATTCGAAAGTGGGCTTGTTTGGTTCTTGCTATTATGCGTTTTTCCCTTTTTTTTTTTTTTTTTTTTTTTTTTTTTGTGCATTCTTAGGTTTGTATTGGAAGAAATTTTAAGTATTTAAGTATTTTAGTTCAAAATAATAATAAAAATAAAAAAATCAGTCGTGTTCATATGGAGGAGAAGATGAACAGTGACATGATGACATCATCATGACGTCATCATGATGTAATTAAAAAAAAATCAATTTTTTTGTCATTGTTTATAAACATAATTTTTTTTACCAATAATGTTGTCAGGAGTCCAATTTCGTTAATTATTTAAAATTTATTATGACAATAATGAACACTTGTGCGATTATATCATAATTCAAGTGTATCAAATTATTGCAAATTAAATATTTAACCTTATCATGACAATAATGAACATATATGTAGTTGCCTATAAATGACCTATATATGTCATTTTTCTCCACATTTAGTTGCTTTGTTATTGTGATTACTAAGATCCATACGGGTATTTTAATTGTCCTATGATGATAATAATCTTGGTAGGATGTAGATTGATGAAGAAATTAATTTATGTATGGGCCATTACTAATTCTTTGCCCTTTTCGGTATCATTATTGCATCTTCAGTGTAATATTTAATTAGTTGTCCTTATGCTTGTGGAATTTTTTTTTTTAATTCAAGCTATTATTGCTAAATTAAGAAATTATGGAAACTAGCAAATGCATGATATTGTAACAACTTGTGCATATTGTTCAAAATTTGCTATTTTCCGGTGCAAGCAATCTGGCATTTCTACGCAATTATGCCATCAAACTACTTACTGGAAATAATTTTGAAGAATGGTTTTGAGTCACTGCGTGCATATGACTACGCAAAATCTGGACTTGGCTTTGAGGTTGATGAACGAGAATGCCACTAAATGAGAAAATTTCCAGGATGAAGATCGCAAGAAGATGGGAGCACTCAAGCGTGGGAGCTGTTTGACGGTGTTAGGATAAGCATGGATAAATCTATATCAAAGAGAATGCGTGCCAAGGCGGAAGGGCCAAAGACTTCTTAGAATATGAAGGCTGATTATGCAAGGTTGATAAAGGCGAAATGGCAGCTCATTTTAAAGCTGCTTCAACTCACGATTATATGATGGAGTCGGTCGAGTTAGAGATCATATCATCAGCTAAGGCACTACTTCAACAAGGCAAGTAAGGATGAAAGTGGAGTTGAGTGAAAATTTGCAAAAATGGTTGATCTTGGAGTCTCTTCTGTTTATTTTGATGCGAGTGAAGTTGACATACAATGCCTTGAAGGAAGAATGGACTCTGGAAGAGTTGATGTCTATTGTAGTGCAACATGAAGTCTCACTGAAGAAAAATGAGACTCACTCCCTTGCTCTTGTAAGATCAAGTCAGTGATGTGAAGAAAAACCTCTACACAGAATTTTGGAGAGCTTTAAAGCGGTTCGAGAAAGGGAATTCAAATCAAAGGAACCTCAATGCACAGTAAAGCTAACCTAATCTTTGCAAAGTAGAAATTCAAAGGAAGTGCAACTTGCCATAAGATTGGCCACAAGCAAGTGATTACTTCAAATTTAAAAAATTGGCTAGAAAAGAAAAGAAAGGTGAAATTGTTATTTATGATTAAGTTAGATACAAACATGATTGGGAGACAGTATTGTTGATGTTCATGTCAATTCTTAATTGTAGTTAGATCTTTTGGAGCTACCTTCATGTCACTATTCTTTGACAAATGACAAACGAGGAAGGGAAGCCGTCAAAGCATGAAGAATGTGTGTATATAGGTGGCGGAAGCAAAGTAAATGGAATTTTTGGCATGATAAAGCTGAAATTGATCACATAAAGGTTTTGTTGTTACCTGATGGCAGGCTTTTATACCCTCACTTGAGAGGAATCGATTTACTATTCAACCTTTGCTGGATAGACTTGGTTATTCTTTTCACTTTGGAGATGGAAAAGTCGATATTTTTACAACTCAATTAATGGGTAATAGTGTTTTGTTTGGAAATCTTTATTGTCCGATTTGCATCATGGTTTGTTATATGATTCATCTTCGATTAATTATTTGTTGGTTCTGCGAAGTCTTCAGAATGAATTGAGTTCTTCCATGTTGTAGCACAAACGCCTAGGCATATTTCTAGGCAAGATTAGAGAGATTGGTAAGATGGTGTGCTTTCTAATCTTGATTTCTCAGTTGACTTTATGGTATTTGCTTAAAGGGAAGATAATGACAAAGACCCGAAAGGAGAAGGTGTGAGTGTGAAAGTACTTTGGGCTTGATCCACCTGGATATATGCGGTCCTTGACACCAAGCTGCCTTAGGGGTTATAAATATTTCATCACTTTCATTGATAGTTTCTCTAGATTGGTTATGTTGAACTAATCCATGAAATGCGGCTCCTGTATGTGTTCAAGGCCTTTAAGGCTAAGGTGGAGATTTGATTAGAAGCCGACGGTAAAGCGCAAAAGAGTCGATGGGAGTGGCGAGTATTATGGAAGATATGATGAAATTTGGAATGAAATCCTGGACCATTGCTAAGTTTCTGTTGGAATGTGGCATTAATGCGAGATATACGGGCCTCCTCAGTGAATGGCGGAGTTCTCGAAAGGAGGAATCGCACATTGTTAGATATGGTGAGGTGCATGTTGAGCAATTCCTCTTTACAGTTTTCTATGGGGTGAAACTTTGGGAGTGCGGCATATATTTTGAATCAAGTGCCCGATGAAGTCTATGCCTAAGACGCATACTTGAGCTATAGTCGGGGAAAGAAACCAGTCTTGCCATTTTCCATGTTTGGGGGATGCAAAGAATTTGAGGTTAGGCATAACCAGCGGTCGAAGAAACTTGATCCTAGAACCATTAGTGGTTTCTTTGTTGGCTATTGCATTGGATCGGGCTCTAGATTTTGTGTCCACGCCATACACGGATCATTAGACGAGTGTATGTTTTGAGGATGAGAGTGGCGCTCATCAATTTTTGTACGCAGTGAGATACCTCTTAGAGAGAGAGAAGAGCATGTTGTGATTCCTTTTCCTACATCTCTTGTTCCATATGTGGATGTTCCTGTTGTCAACGTGAAGCACTAATCAAGGAACATGGTGATCAAATGGAATGCAGCCTTCTACTTGAGATGACATATGGCATTGGTAGATTCCTTTGAGAGAAGATCACGGAGAGTTCGCGGCGGCTATTTGGATGATTATATGGTTTATTTGCGGAGCATGGAAGGTATGATGGTTATGATGCTTTTGATCCAGTCACTTATCGAGGCAATTCATTGTCTCAATTCACTTCTTGGAAAGAAGCCATGGATGATAAAGTAATTCTATGCATATGAATGGTGTTTGGGACTTGGTTGAGCCCCTTACATAGTTTAAACCCCGGTTGGGTGTAAGTGGGTCTTTAAGACCAAGCGTGATTCTTGGGGAAAGTAGAAAGATATAAAGCTAGACTTGTGGTTAAGGTTATAGTCAAGAAGGAATTGATTTCAAAGGAAACCTTCTCACCTGTGGAACCAAGGGCTCTTTTAGGTGATTGCCTGGCCATAGTAGCTCTGTTTGATTTGGGCTACGTCGGATGGATCTTCGAGCCAGGCGTTCTTGAATGGTGATTTGGATAGGAGGTGTATATGGGCCAACCCTCTTGGTTTTGTAGAAGTTGGAAAGGAAGATTTGGTTGCAAGCTCAATAAGTCCATTTGTAGTCTTAAAGCGAGGCTTGACGATGGTATACAGAGTTTGATAACATTATCACGAAATGGCTTCAAAAGGCGGCGGGGAAGAGAGAATCTGAGTTGATAGATGCATATATTTAGGGGGTCAGTGGGAGTAGTTACATATTTCTTGTTTTATATATTGATGATATACTCGCATCAAATGATCTGACTTGTTGATTGAGACAAAGCACATGTTATCAACCCATTTTGACATGAGGATCTTGGTGAGGGCTTCTTATGTTTTGGGCGTAAAGATTCTTCGTGATAGAAGCCCAATGGGTGCTTAAATTATCTCAAGAGCCTATATTGAAGAAGGATGTTGAAGAGGTTGATATACGAGTATCATCTAGAGCGCCAATTGTAGAGGGTGATAAGTTTTCCAAGGCTCAGTGTCTGAAAATGATGATGAGAGAGGGAAATGAGGACCCTTCCTTATTCATCGTGGTGGGATATATGCTCAAGTATGCTCGCCACGATATTGCTTTTTGTTGGCGTGGGCTGTTGGGAAGTGCCAGGCAATCTGATCGACATTGGAAGCCGGCTAAGAAGGTCATAGGTGTTGCAGGAACTAAGGACTTAATGTTGTTATATCGGCGCACGACACTTGATGTAGTTGGGTTTTGTGATCTTTGATTTTGGTTGCATAGATGATAAGAAATCCTTCTGGTATATTTTTATGATGGCGGGAGGTGTATCTTGGAAGAGTGTATCAAACAAACACTTACAGCATCCTCGACTATAGACAAAGTATGGCATGTTATGAGGCTTGTCATGCTATGTGGATCACGAATTTTGTTGGCTTTGGAGTTGTTGACTCCATTTCTAGACATTGAAATTATTTTGTGATAATTCATGACTATTGCTTTTCTCCAAGAACACTAGGGTATTTCTCGCTCAAACATATTGATGTAAGTTCTATTTTGTTAAGGAGAAATTAGTGAGTCTCTTATTGATATTAGATACATATCCCGCAAGGTATGTTGGCGGATCCATTAACAAAGGCTTACTAACTTGCGTTTAGGGAACATGTATCTCAATCTGGGGTTGTTGACTAGGTTGTGATAAGTTAGTGGGAGCCATTTTTGGCATCGTAATACTATGCTATTGTTGGAAGGATTGCTATTATTGTACTTTTCTCTATAAATCAAGCAATGAAGCATATATGATTGTTTTTGATTATTTGTTTGATGAGATTCTATGAGACATTGATTTATGATTATATGTATGTTGTGATGTTTGATTATGTAGTCCAAGTGGGAGAATTGTTGGAATTTTTATGTGTGGACTTACATATCCCGACAAATAATATTATAAATCGTGTTAATTCGTTTTGCATTATGAACCATATTAGAGTGGAAACATATTGTTTGATTTTTGTAGGCTCACCTAATTTACTTGACTGGCCCATTAAGTCAAGTGAGTCGATAAAGTGTGATATATATATATATATATATATATATATATATATATATATATATATATATATATATATATACTTCTATATATATATAAAGAGATGTGAAGGAGAAGGTGACCTTATCCCATTTTTTCTTCCTTTGGGAGTACTCACATTTCGGTTTTGGACCGAATCTTTTAGGAGAAAGGGAAAGAGCTCATTGATCCCTCTCTCATTCTCTACAGATGTCCTTCGCAGCATGGGCGGCTTGGAGAACAGCGGTGAATTGAAAGGATGGCTTCTCATGGCATCAATCAGTAACATTTCGCTTTTTCTATTAAATGCATGCTTAAATGTTGACGCCTGCCAATCCTCTTATTTAAATGTTCCATTAAGATGCACTTCTCTATCATCATAATCCTCCTTGATCATCGGCTCGAGGAAAATCGAGTAGCTTATAAAAACACTATCAGGGTAAATTACAAACACCACTTGGTATTTTAACCAAATGCAAATAACATAACCTCTTTCGAAAAGACTTTATGATTAGAAAGTAGGATGGCATACTCGTTTTATCCGATATTAGTGGTTGTCCAAGTGGTAAATCAGATTTTGACGGAAACACCTTATTAAGACATTTAGGTTCTATTTGATTCAGTGAGTAGGGGAGTTGATAGCTTATTAACCCCAATCAGCACTCTTATAATGGAAAAGTCAATTGATTGCTGAGAAGTAGTTAATAAGCTGGTGTTAATAGCGAGTAACTAATTATAAATTATTGTTTTGATAAAATAGCTTATTAGAAATAGTTCGATTAAAAATTAATTTATATATATAGACATTATAAGGAAATAAAATGTCTATATATATATATATATATCATAAATAAAAATTTACTAATGGTTATAACCATAAATAAAAATAATATTATTATTTATAACCATAAAAATATTATTTATTTCATATAATATTTATTTTTATGGTGACAAAAAATTTATATTTCATATACCCATAAGTTGTCAAAAAAATATAACCACAAATAAATTTTACTAAATTTATAATCCTTTTAAGATTATAATATTTCATATTATTCATAATTTAGGAATAAATTTATAACCATTATTTCATAAATAAATAAAATAATATGAAATTATAAAAAATTTAACCATAAATAATATTATTTCATAAAAAATAAAAGGTTATAGATTTTCATAATTTCCTTATTATTTTTATAGATATAATGTAAATAAATTTATAATATAAAAATTCATATTATTTCATATAATTTATAAAAATTATAAAAATCATAAAATTACTTAAATATGGAGATAAGGAAAAAAATAGAAATTTAATATTTATATAAGAGCAGATCATAGAAGGTTGTGATTTGTAACTTTTTCCAATCAGGAGTTATTTATCCCTAATTAGCTATAAATAGTTAGCTATGAATCTATTTACCAAGCAGTCTACAAGAGCTTATTGAGAGTGAATAAGCTATCAATTCTCCTAATAAACTCCACCAAGCAAGCCTAAATAATAGCTTTTTCTAATCTAACTCTTATTAAAAAAACAAATTTCTCCTTTTTATCTTTATCGGCCTATTTACTTAATTTTAGGATTTTTATAAATTTTATGAATTTATAAATTATATAATTTTATAGTTGTAAATTTATTTCATACCATTCATTAAAAAAATAATGTGAAATTATAAAATTTACAATCATAAATAAAATTTATTTTATGAAATAATATTATTATGATTAAGTTTTATAATTTCATATTTTATGAAATAATAAATTTATTCATAAAATATAAATAATACAATTAGTATAAATTTTGTATAATTATAAATTTATAAATTTTATTATGATTATATGAAATAATACAAATTTATCACCTAAAGAGTATATATAAAATAAATAATTTTTTTATTCTTAGTTATAAATAATATTATTTTTATTCTTGGTTATAACTATAAATATGAAAATTATATTTCATAATTATAAATAATATTACAAAATAAACATAAAAACCATAAATTTATTTATTTATGAAATAATATTTGCTACTGAAGCACTTGTATAGAAATTGGAAATGAAGGTAGATGGAACAGCTAAATATAGGAATGATGGATGAACTTTCTTTATCATGAAACATTAGTACGCATGACCCAACTACGTAAAAACATTTAAATTCTTGAGTTATTTTAGAGCAATGGGGAAACGGCTCAAGCATTAGCTATATAAACACAAGCTTTTGCTTATGCCATGCAAGTAGGTGACTTTGCCTGTAGTTTCTTATTCTCAGATAAATCTTTGGTATATGTACATCCCTTTTATAATAATAATAGTGTGTATTAATATTATGATTTGGGCTAAAAATTATCACGTAATGCTATTAAGACTGACAGGAAGCAATATGAGTTAGGCCGATTGATGAAGGAAATATTAACACCGCCAAATCTTAAAGGAGAGGCAGCTAAACCAACACAGGAAACTTTAGAAAAGTACGACTCTTAAGGGGAAAAAAATAGTCTCTTCCCAAACACGAGATTATATGATATGCAGCTAAATAATTCATCATGAAAATGATTATATGATGAAGAAATCTGAAAATCTGAAAATGAAAATAAAAGACATTGACCCATTATTATTATTATAATGCCCAAACATTAAAAGAAAAAACATTTGTCACTAGTCTTCGATGTATAAGAAGATTGTTTCTATGTTCAACAATGGTTTACAGATTTGAACCCCTTTTCTCTTACCTGCCAAACAAGGACAAAAAAAGAAACCCTTTAGAACAACACATCAAATAATTGCTTGAAGCCCTTGTAAATCATATAAAACATTATAAAAATATCATCCAAAGGCAAATATGCAGACACGACATACCGACAAAGTGATTGCATGATACTGAATCATCTAAGCTCGATAAGTCCAAAACACAACAAGGCACACACATTTAAACAATATTTCGATGAGATGAATAACAAATGCAGTAGACACATCAAACTGCTTGGCAATCATCTTGCCTACTCACTAATCCAGGTCTTGTTGGCCTTCCTTTTGTATGTGGTGCCTGTGTATCTATTGGTTCTCAACCTACATGGCTGAACCAAATTAACCAAGCCTGGCTTATTTTTCTCTCACCACCACCCTCATCAACCAAAATTTTCAAATCTTACTTTTCTTGCAGTTCCTTTCTCCCAACATTCTCATTTCCCCTAAATTCATTTTTTAACATACTCTGTGTGTGTTCATTTGCTTAGACATCTCTACCATGATGCCAAGCTAGAACACTAATCATTATACGAAACTTTTTCTACTTTACAAATAGCAGATAAATCATTAAGTACATTTAAGTGCTTCCCCTGCTTCCTCAATCTTCATCTATAATTCCAAAATTGTACACTTATGCACTATCTGTCTCCTAAGCCAAAAATAATTGTTTCTGGACATTCACTAGCTCTCTCTAATTCAACTACAATGATGTTCCACACAGTCTTAATCCAGCTTTAACTCAAACCCTTCATATTTTCAATGCACTCCATGGTTCTACAGCTCAGATGCCCTATTTGAGATTCACTAGGAAAGTTAAAGAAGGCAAATAGAATACAGTTACACCCTGGGATAGTCAAATAAGCACCTCTACAACCTTTAAAAAAAAGGGCTGAGTATTGATCCTTAGCGTGAGTGACTGAAAATTCACTCATTTCTACCCCAACTATTCTCCCCAATAATTTCTGATCATGTTAATATATCAACTAATTCCCATTTCTTTTTTACAACATCAAAATACAGTCTATAAGCCAAATATATGCTATCCAAGCTGATAGACAACATTCAGAACCTTTCCAATTCCTTACATCTTCCACTGGTGTCCAAGTACAAAAATGTTTTCCATGATGAATCTCTTGGCATTATCTCATGTATTAATTTCTAAAAACACTTGCACACAGTTGGTCCTGAAGCAGCTACTATCTAATATCTATACATGTCTGAGCAACCTCTACTAAGAGAGTACAATAAGCACCAATAGGAGGAAAGGGAGAAGAGGGGAAGAAAACCAACTATTATGTAAAAACAATTCGGGAAAAAGAGAAGCATGTAAATAAAGATTAGGGGGCTCAATTAATGCAAACAAGAAATGTAAATTGCTCTCCAAACACTATGAGATCTCCACTGCCCTCAATTATACATGTTGAGCTAAACATGTAATGATCATAAAAAATCTGAGAACATCACCCAAGACCCAAGTCATAGTGCCAGTTCCGACGCAATACCAAAAAAAAAAGTGCAGTTCTTCATGATCAGAATTGTTCACATGAACAATAATCATGTAATGACAGGAGATAAAGACCACATTGTGGTGCCACTTTTGGTGGTAAGGAATCAGTCAGCTTACGAGCACAATTCTTCATGCTAGTTTACAAGGTGCTACATTAAAAATACAATGATTACAACATCTGCACAATAACATCTCTTTGAGTAGTTCTTTGGGAGAAGGTGGAAACAATTCCTGTGCTAATAAGTGCATTGTACGCATCATTGATGAATTCTAAGGGGTTAGAAACCTTTACCAGCAAAAATGGAGTCAAGATCTTTACAAAGAAGAATGGCTCTTGGATTTTATATTAAACTTAAGAAAGTGTTCTATGATTTCCTGGAAGTTTGATGCAAGACAGCAAGGTGCAACACAATGCAATGTGCATTCAAGATTCAATAGACAAGGTTTGGAAGAGTACAACACAAATCATTGAAGGGGAAAGGGAGAATTAAACATACAACCCCCATTTAAAATAAGCATTCAATCTCAATAAACCGAATTGCAGTGTTGCTCTGCCACAATTATATAAGTTTAACAGTGCCATATCACCACCAAACTATAAGGGGGCAAACTGCTAGTAATAAGGAAGCTCTATTAGGGAGGCATGGGTCCTTTGTGGGGAAAAGACATACGAAGGTTTGGTGGGCAGCTCTTTCATGTATTTTTTGGACAGTTCGCTAGGAAAGGAACCCCTGGTCGCTATCTAATGAGAAGCATTCAGCTCAATATTTGAAGCATTTGTTCCTTTGTAATTTGTTTACTTGAGTAAAGATGTATAATAGAGATAGATGTTATGCCTTTATTTGATTTTGTAGGGTGGTTGGGTTCTTGTTAAAAGAAGATGGGTGTTTTTTGTGCTCTCTTGTTAGTTGTGCACTTAAAGTAGATTATGTTTTGGCAGCTAATATATGTAGTTTGCATTCATCTATCTATCTATCTATATGATATATATATATATATATATATATATATATATATATATATATATATATATATATATATATATATATATCTTAGAAAAATATTCAATTCAAGCACAAAACATAGATCGAAGTATTTAGTAGTACTTACACAATCAGTCAAATGCAAGCATGTAAAGAACAGATGCCACAAGTTAAATATCAGTATGCTGCCCACCATAAAGCAGCTGGTAATTGTTCATCTTTCCATTTGAACTAGCAATAAGTGCCAAAAGGAATCAAGATATAGTCAACCTGTTGACTTTGTCTGTCATTTTTTGTAACAGCCATGTCCATCCCAAAGAAGCTTTCAGCTCACCAGCGGAGTCTCAATTCTTTACAAAATTCTGTCTTGCTTGAAACGTCGTCTCTTTACCACCTTCGCTATATATTTATATAAACCAGCCATTAACTTTCATCCAACTCCAGCCAAGTCCAAGTTTGCATAATTTTTTTAAATTCCCTTTTTGATGGCCTCTCAGCTCTCGTCATGGCCTCACAAATGTGTATGGGATGTAAGGCTTGTTCCTGCAGTCAACAAATCAAAGTGCACATAAGTGGGAACACCAACAACCTTAAGGATATACATTTGGTATAATAAATGTGCTCTTAGTAGACCTGGGTTTTTTTTTTCTCTCTTTCCTTTTTTGATAAAGCACTTTATCAAGTTCATAAATCTGGATGGTGCTCTAGCTTTTTGGTAACATTTCCTCATGCACAGACATCTTTTAGATGTCCTTTTTGCTTCAAAACCAATCTTTCTTTATAAAAGGAGTATATCGTACACTCTAAGTCAATAGCGAAGATATGAGCCACAATCCAAATTTTCTCCATCTCATCCACAAACTTTACATGCAAACTAGCATTAACTTTCCCAACTGAATGGAGAGCACCCCTATAAACTAAAGATTAAAAACAGTGAAGATCAAAGCTCTTTAGCCACTGGGCAATGACTGAAATTGTGGTTGGCTGACTCTTTATTCCTTTTACACAAATTCTTGTTAACCATAAGAAAACCTCACCTCATTAATTGATCATAGTGAGGATCTATCTTCATTTCATGAGGGAAGGACTGCCTCACCTCAGAGGGATGCTACCACATAAAGAATATAAGTTAGAAAGTTTCTACTCTTCCTGCAACATATTTTCTGAACAAGGACTTGGCAGTAATTTTGTCCTTTCTATCCCTGTAGACCACCATTTCCATTAGGCAGACCTTTATACCTGGTCTAATAGGTTGGATTTGAGCTGCGCCACAGCAAAGTGGTTAAATTTACTCCAGCCGGACAACACCCACCTGATAATTTTTCTTTTGATAACCTTGGATGCTCTGGGACCAGTGCCTTGCCTCGACTAATCGACTTTCGAGTTAACAGTAGGTGAAGCCTCTAATATGGCCTAAGGGGACTCGAACCAGTGACTATTAGGTAACCCACCTGATAATCACACAAAAGATCCTTCCTAATCCTAAAATTAATAAATAAACATATAATCAATTAAAGATTCTTCAACAACACAATTTAAGTTGCCCTCTGAACAATCAATGACTTAACCATTCAAGAATTATTTAGATGGGTTGGATTCAAGTTGGTGTGAGACATCAGTTAACTTACATAACAATTTTAGTCTTAAAGACAAAAATCAATTAAACTTGTTTTGTCAACTGATCTATCCAAGAACGTAATGAGCTTCCCTTGTGGACCCCTCACCTCCTTGGAATGCCAATCCACTTTCATCAGCTAGACGCTTGCCACCACCAACCTCCTAGCTTTCCTCTACCTTGGGGTTCCTACCATGAACCCAGTTAAACCCCCTTCCCTTAGAAAGATGAACTGTTCCAAACTGATACACCCCATTTCGTAAAGCTCTTATAATCTCACTCCCTATTTCTCTCAGCCCGGCAAGCCACATTTCTGGAGATTTTTTTTTGATAAGTAAAGATAATGTATTTTCCCACTCCCTTAGAATGTATTCTCAATTCACTTCCACAAATCTTCTTTAAAGCCTTCGTTTTATTTTCCAACTTGAAGGGCATGACTGAAGTATACAAGTCCTGCTTTAAGCAGTAGAAGAGGAAAAGCAGAAGCAATTCCAATGTTGTTGTATGAATTAATACTGTATTTAGGAGGTCTACTATGTAAAAATGCTTTCACTAAATATAATAATATATTTGATATTTTAGATTTTAAACTGAATACGATTTGTTTCCCACATTGTCTTTGAGGAGAAGTAGGATTTTCACTGTTTTTCCAAGAGTCGATGAATCACATAGTGAAGTGTGGGTTCCATGATTACATTCAAGAAGCTCTATGGAACAGGGCAGAAAAGCTTTACCTTATGACATAGAATTTGCATTTTTCTTCGGTGTCACACCAAATCCCTTTTCCTTCAACCGTGTTCTCAAATCAAAAGATAGTGCTGTACATTTGTCAAGGAAGGCTCTTAAATGCAGAAATTGTACCCCTCAATACCACGAAACGAAACCAATCAGTTCGACATCACATGATTATTCTGCCTACCACATGTCCAGAAAAAAAATTCTCTCAAAGTTCACCATGCAGTCTGACAATTTATTCAAGTAAAAACTGACACCACTGAGACTGGTCTCTATCAGGGGAATGCTCTCATTTTGAGACTGGCCATTATAAATGAAGGATTGCCCCCCCAACAGTTCCACCAAATAATCTTCCCTTTCACTACTAGTGTGTGGACCACAAACTCCTTGATTGAACCCAGAATGCAGTCAAGTGCTGGGACTTTCGCAACACCCTTGTACATCAAAAGATAAGGAAACCCAGCTGTTCCTCCTTCAAAAGTAACCATGTCCAAAAATTTGATAGTACCATGCAGTGGATCTGTGCAGGTGGAAATATGCAAACATACTACTGTTTTTTCCCCTTTTTTGGTAGGCATCTTCTTTTTTCATTTCCATTTTTAGGCCCACTAGAATACGAACCACGATCCTCTACAATGGCACCCCAACTCAAACCCTTACCACTATACCAAGTTTAAATGGCAAATATGCAACCATACTACATTAGCCAACCAATCTTCTAGGTAGATCACCCTTTCCTGCACCATCAAAGGCGTATATGTCCCGAAACAATTTTGAGCTTCATGGTAAAACAGTTAATCTTCTCTTTCTCCTTCGTAACCTACTTTCCGACTATTGCTACTCCCGTCAGGTTTCATAACACACATCAGCTTTTTCATTTCCCTACTCTTTCATGAGCTCAATGCAATACTCTCTCCAGAAATAGGATCCCAAGACTGTTGTACTCTATTATGGCCAATAGCTTTAGACAGCCAATAGCCTCTACTCCATGGCCCTCAAGAGAAGCCACCGGTAATGACTGAAATCTCTTGCCCTGTAGAAAACCTATAAAAGTCACTTCCAGTTCAGGCTCCTTAATATTCATACACTCTATATTTTCAAGAAAGAGGAGAATGCTTAACACCAAAACAGGGAAAACAGTATACATATAAGAGAGGATCCACCATTTCATAATTCCCACAAACCCAACTATCGATAATGGCTCCATACACCCATTGGATGAGCATCAACTGTTATTCAACTAGTTGTGCATCCAAGAACTTGATAGAATAGCTCTGGAAGCAAGACAAAATGCTGCTGAACTTGGAGACTCCCACATCATTGACATTAGTGTCACAAATGATTCTAAACATATTGCAGATATTTTTTCTTAGAAAAATCCTAATGAATGACAAATGAACTTGAATGAAAAAAATGACCATCTCCCACTAACAATACATATTCAGATTTTCATTTTTATTTAGTTTCCAGGTGTTCTCTTTCTTCATAAATGAACCACAGAAAGACAATTTTCTGAACTTCCCTTCCATGTTTTATGAGATATAACATATCTGAGATATCCTGAGGATACCTCAACCCCATCCATTAGACAGATATTTTTGTCAAGACATATAGTAATAGAGGAAAAATAATGATCACATATCACTTCTCAAAAATAGTATTTATAAGGAAACATCCCATCACACTTTTGCTAGACCCCATGATAATAATAATGATGACCAAAGATTTTTTTTTTTTTTTTTTTATCAATAAAAAGCAAATATTATAAAGATAGGAAAAGTTCCCGAGTACGGTGGTAGACAAAGGGTAAAACAAACCATACGAGACAAACCAAACCTGCCTCCCCAACCATGTGAAATCCAAAGCGAGTTTGTATTTATCAACACTATCTGAGTTAGCCCAAGTCCACAAATTACCAAACAAAGTTAGCTTTAATCCTTTGGGCCGGTGACCTCGTTCTCGAACATGACCTATTTCTAACCTGCATGAGAGAGTCAGAAAGCAGGCACAAAGGGCTACTATCCATATTTTTGCACTTTTGCAGTGTCCTTGCCAAGTTAAAAGGGTGTTAAGGACCGAATGCGGGAAAACCTAGCTAGTCCCAACAATTGACAAAAAAAGATTCCACAACATTTTAGCACTTTTACAATGAATCAATAAGTGGTCTATGGTCTCCTCGTCCTCCTCACACAGAAAACATCCATTTTCATAAGTCATTCCACAGCGTTTAAGTAGATCCAACGTGAGCACTTTGACTTCCTAAGCAAGACTCAGATTTTAGGAGTACAATTTGGTTAAATGCGGTAGGTAAAATCAAAGGCGGGGAGATATCAAAACCGCCATGATCTTTCACGAGAACCCTTTTTCCTTAACATCCTTCATGATAGCTTATCTCGCACAGTGGAGCGAAATTTTGTCGTAAGAGTTTAGTAGATCTTACCATCCTCTTCCAATCTCCCAATCGTTGAGAGGTGTAGGAAGGTTAGGAGTAGGCACAGGCCCTCGCCTCTATCCCGGATGTCTGGCCAGCTGGCCTCTTTATTTAGGCCAAATTAAAGGGAGGATAACTAGGGCACCAACACCTCCTCTGCGCAAACATCTTTCCAGTTGATCCTCCTTAGGCCCTAGGAAAAGACAGCGTTACGGAAAAACTAGGCCCACTCTTTCCTAATTTCCTTCATAAGCTAGTCTCACTTAGCCTCTAAGGTCCGCGGTATACAGCCCACCATTGAACATAACTTTGCACAAATAACCTTTCTCAAAGCAATTTACATTTGTTGGCAAACCGCCATTCAGGTGACCATGAACCTTATTCATCTTAGAGAAAACTTTTATCGATACCACCTTTACTCTTATGCATGCACTGTTGGCCCCGGCTCACGAGAGAGATTTTCTTATCAAGATTAAACTCCCTCCCCCAGCTGCCTTTGAATCCTTTCAATGCGGCGCACACTTTACGAGGCATTCGGTAAAGAAGGTAATAGATTGGGAGGCTCGACAAGGTACTCTGGCGTAACCCTTGGCCTTAGATATATCTTTGAATTTTCAGGAAGCCGGGCTCTTTCGGAATCTGCCATTCATAGAGTCCCAAACACTAGTGCCTTGTACTTGGCACCTAGGGAGGCCAGTAGGGCGTAGGAGGATCAACTTTACATCCCAGCTCTAAGGTTGACTCCTCCACGTTAGCCACGGTACCAATTGGGATAATTTCGCTTTTGTTCAAGTTAATTTTCAAACTGGAAACGCCGCTTTGAACCACATTAGAGTACAAGCAGGAAACTTTGCTAATCTGTATTACTCACTTAAAGGAGCGTGTCATTGGCATAGGAGGTGGGAAATAGTGACTCCTCACCTCTCCCATCATAATCCTGGCTGCCAGAGGAAAGATAGTTTCCTACGCTACTGGCCACGATTTATCGGACACAGCGAGAGCTTCATTCAGGTAACAAAGAGATTAGGGGAAAGGGGATTGCCTTATCTCAAACCCCTAGAGCTTGGAAAGAAGCTAGCTGGGGATCCGTTGATGAGAACCGAGAATGAAGCTGTGGAAATGCACCATTTTATCCAAATTAAATCCACCAATCGCTTAGAACCCCATGCTGCCCATGGCCTGCTACAGGAACTCCCAACTGATACTATCGTAAGCTTAGTCTATATCCAGCTTGCAGACCAATCCACACTTCTTCCTTCTCAGGGTTGAGTCCATTATCTCATTGGCAATTAGCACCTTTGCCCAAAGATATGAATTCAATGCCCCCAAAATTATTCCCCAGATACATACTGAGCTACTGCAACTGACTACATACAATCTCAGCAGGATGAGCATCCATTGTTCAACTAGTAGCTCATCCAAGACCTAGAGTGGGATGGTGTTCGGAAAATAAAATATAAAAATGTAGTTGGACATGGAAGCTCCAGTGTTTTCAGTAAGATTACAAGCAATTTTAATTCTAGGTTGCCACCATTTTCCTTGGAGAACACTTTGAAAATCAAAATATTTTCAAGGTGTCTCATCACTATTAAACACCAGATTACCCATGTTAATTCAGTTTCCAGTTCTATCTTTGCCAAGTAACCGCAAAAAGACAATTTTTCCTTAAGCCCCCTTCCATGTGTTTTAAGGATATTAAACAGACAATGCTTGTGCAAACTTCCATCCATCCATTGGGCAGATACATTTGTCATGACATGCTTTGCAAGAAGGTGAAAAAACGTATATTCACAGATATCTCTTCTCAAATAGTATTTAACAGGAAACATACTATCATATTTTTGCTACATGCCAAGATGATAATGACCAAAGACATGAAGACCAATCTACAACAGCCTGCTATCATCCAGTGGAGTTGCCATAGCGAATTTCATTACCAGCCTTCACATGATCCAGTGGTAAAGATTGACCTTGAACAACAGAGAACAAAACAGCCAGTACAGGTCCAACATAGCTACTGTTTGCTACATGCATGATATTTGCTACAGGAAACATACGATCATATGTTTGCTACATGCCATGGTGATAATGACCAAAGACATGAAGACCGATCCACAACAGCCTGCTATCATCCAGTGGAGTTGCCATAGTGAATTTCATTACCAGCCTTCACATGATCCAGTGGTAAAGGTTGACCTTGAACAACAGAGAACAAAACAGCCAGAATAGGTCCAAATACAGGCCACTGTTTTTCGGTGTTTTTTTATATGTCTGAGCATGCACATACCTTGAGGGGGGTATCTATATGAATGATCAATGGATTTGGCAGAAGTTGTCCACTTGAACCCACTTCCCCATGCCCAACCAAATATGAAATAACAATATAAAAGAAAAACATACAATGAAAATGATAGATTCTAAAACAAAAGAAGCCCCAGTCTACAGCTCATACGTGTGATCAAACAAGGATTTTGCAATTGTTCCATTAGAAAATAAAATGGACAGTAAAAATAATTTAAAAGAAACAAAAAATGGATTGTCTATTAGGAAGGCATTCATATGCAGGAAGTGTATGGTTACCATTAATCTGTCACAAGTGCCAGCTGTCCTCTTTTAATATTCAACAATGATGCATCCATAATATTATCATAGTCACGTTTATGTCTATTCAATAGATTACACAGCAATTATATCAAGAATTCATGGGTGTAATAAAACCCACAATGAATGAACATTTCAATCTGACTCATGGACATTAAAAGTAGGTAATATACACCAACATCTTGAAAAGCACCACTATGAGCTCAAATCTCCCAGGAGCACAGAGGGGAAGAAAAGGTAAAAACTTAACTAGCAAATATGCAGGTACCATAGGATCTGACTCATGTGGGACATTCACTTTCATAGTCTACTATCAAATTTGCAATACTCATATATCTAAAGTTTATTAAATCGGATCTTGACAATAGAGGTGAGGATGGCACCGGAAACATTTACACTTGATAGCACTTATCAATGTATGCATGTCTGTGTGCGTAAATATATAATAGCACATGGCCTTAACTAGAGTCAATACCATATGGCCTTAGATACACCTTATACCATATGATTTTAACCTCAGAAACCATTTTTCCCTTATGGCATGTAACAACCACATTCATTAGTAGACAGGGAAAATGTATAAGATGTAGAATAAAATAAGATCACAAGGAAACAAACATAGGATCCGCCATATACCTGATCAACGAAGAAATATTAAGATCCCGTATGTAAATAGGATAATCTCAAGAGGAAATAGGAAGACTAGGTTTTGTGTAATCCCAGATTGTCAAGCCCTCTAACTGGCTCAACTGCAGGAACTACCAAATTAACATTCATACAGTCCACAAGCTCAACATTCAACTATAACAACTCAAAAAACCTCCAATCTCAATACTTCCCAAACACTAGCAACAAGGAATATGTTTCCATATACATCAAACCAAAAAAGAATCTCCTTAAAAGTTGACATTCTACCATAAAAAAATTCATCAAACTACCACTCACTATAGAGTGATATAACAGAAGGATTGTGTAATGTACATTGAATTTAGTTCCACAACCAACCCATCATGCAAAGTAGGACCGCCAGAAACATGGATATATGTCAGATAGTTCAGACATCAAATGAATAAATCAACAAACAATACAAACATTTATACAATGTGTCCAATACCACTGAAAAGAATATCAATGCACTGTGCCTCCATTTTCGATGCATAGAAACATGCCATTGCAACACAATCATCAAGGTGGCACGAATTAATAATTGCTGATCATCATTGAAAATAGAAATAATGTTTGATTGCCAAAAACTTATAACAGGAGAAACATTAAAAGTATGATTGTCAAACTAACAGCAGGGATAACGTGCACAAAAGACAACAAACATAAGTGTAATAACCAAACATTTAAAAGAAAATAAAACAAAAAGAAGGAGGTTCTTTAGTTCCAAATACAGTACCCATATTCCTCAAGTCTGATCCCCTGGCCTGCTCTCTGCTCCAGGCTCCTGATTTCCCCTGTTACCCGGGTTTGATTCACCATCATTGTTACTGTTGCTAGTCTCAGCAGGGGATGCAAATGCCCGAAATGGCCATGGAAATGAGATCCTAAACATCCTTTCTGCAGTTCTAGGAGTCTGAGGATTCTGATTCTCTCCAGAAACCGCTGCCCCGGCAGCGGCTACAGAAGCTGAGTTTGTAGCAGCCCCAGCGGCAGCCCCCGCAGCAGTATTTCCGCCAGTCTGATTGACTTGGCCACCCCGACTGCGCTGCTCGTAGTCAGGATCATCGGTGGGCAACTCGTACCGACAGACCGGGCAAGAATTGTGCAGTTCTAACCAAGGTAAAATACAATCCTTATGGTAAATATGCTTACAAGGCATCTGCTTGGCCTCCTCATCGAGCTCAAAGCTGTCTTTGCAAACCGCACACTGCGACGAATCCGAACTGAACAACTCCACTGTGATCCGAATGGTCGGAAGCCCCTCAACGGCTGATTTTGCGGCCGGCGGCGTACCATACCGGTTCGGATCGTTCTCCGCCAGATGCTGGATCGCTGTCTGTTCCCGGTCCAATGAAGTAGTCCCCGAGGTTTCCTGAATCCGGAAACGTACCCTCCGGCGAGTTACCGTCAATCACAAAATTGAAAGTTCGTGCCACCTGCCCTTAGGGTTTGCAGATAGTTCTGTAAGAAAACAAACGGATGGAACGCGTCGGGTTCTGCCCCATATAGACCGGGAAAATCCACAGAGTTTTGAGATCGATGCTCCCTCTCCGGTTATGGCTGAGAAGAGTAGCGGAGGGAGTGGTGGCTGGTGCCGGCGGCGGAAAGAGAGGGCACCGGAGAAAAGGCAAGAAAGGATTGGGGATTGGGAGCCAGGGATAGGGTTAGGGCTAGGGGGTTTTCAACCTCTCAAGAGAAAGCCACCGTTGCAATGAGGGCAGAGGATCGGAGGTAAGAGAAGGAGTCATAGATACCGTACGGCAACTGGCACAGAAGTAGAATTGAAAGAGCGGCGGAGCTACCACCAGGGCGCCTGCTGCTGCCGCCTGAGTAGCTTCACTAAGCGACATCGTTCTGGCGAGAAGATTTTATTTCAGACACTGGAGAGAAAGGAGGTGAATGACTCTGGAAGCGTTTCCCCTTTGTAGTCGAGAAATGAGCGAGAAATCATCCGTGTCTGCTGACGTGGCGCAATATTAGAAGGCCACAGTAACTGACCCCAATTGTCATGTATTTACTCTGTTTGGAAACACCTACTGCATAAGCCTACTGTAATCCATTCATGTCTTAGCCTCTAGCTTGTCTGTTCAAGCCCTCAAGCTGTTTCTTCTTTTCTTCTCGCAAAACTAAAAAAGTAATGCCAGAACACTCCAGTGAAAATGAATAATCGATAAAATTTATTCGCATATAAGCTACTTAAAATAATAATGACAAGGGGATCAGATATGATAAATTGGGAAAATAATAATAACATAGAAAGAGTGATAACGGAATAAACATGATAATGACACGAATGTATAATGACAAATCATAATGTGTGACAAGAATTTAATTATTACCTAAATGTATAAATCGAAATAAAATGCGTGATAACGATACGAAAAGTTATGATAACGACAAATCATAACACGTATCAATTAATTTAACGATACGAGTTATGATAACGACAAATCATAATAAAGATAAATTAATTAAAGAGGGGTAAAAAGGTAACTTATTAAGATACCATATATTGAGTTAGTGAAAATCATTTCTTTTCTTCTCGAATGACGCAGAATTCCGTGACGACGACGCCTTCGATCTGCGCTTGTTAACAAATTTCTGGTGCAGCGATCTTCTCATTTTATTTTTCTGTATTTCTAATAAATTTTAATTCTTTTTTAGTTTAGATGAACCCTAAGAAGCCTTGATTTAGATTTCACTTTCGTTTCAAATAAAATAAAATAAATATTTGTGGTGTCATATTGAATTACTTTGAGTATGAGAATGAAAAGTATTTAAGGATAATTTTGAAAGAAAATAATGATAAAACAATTAGGATAAATTTGAAAAGGCCGACTTTGTATAAACATATATATTTGATAAGTATTTAAATATATATGTATTTTGGGCAAGTAAATATTTATTAATGATTGAGAATTTATTTGATACACATGATTAATAATTATTTTACAATTATGTGAAATAAGATCCACAGAAATACTTGCTGTCAAGTATGATAACACAGGTAGTGCCGCCAGATGTGATTGTGGTAATAATAGTAATTTGTAAATATTATGAATATTTATTTTATAGTAAAGATTTAGTCTTGATTAAGTTCATAAAATAAATAAATTATTAAAATAAGATCCGAAAGGAATATGAGTTTTATGTAATGAAACTACCTAATTCAAATAGCTTATGACTAACAAATATTAATATGTTTGAGGTGAATAAAATAATATAATTGTTACGAATATCAAATTATAAAGTTTTAAGAATAAATAAGTAATGCATTGGGTAGCTTTCCTTATTATTTTAGGAGAAGATTTACTTATAAGGAAATTATTCTTCGATTAAAATTTCTTCAAAGTTTTCAAGACTTTTCTGGCGTAGCTTGATTCTAATACGCCAAAAAATTATTATTTTTATGTATACGACGCAAAAAGTGATATTAATGCGCATTTTAAAAAAGAAAATTGTTTGTTTTTACTTCATTTGAGGATGAAAATTGTTTTAACTAAATTATATATAATCTTGGTTTATGAAAAGTTTTACTTTTTATTTATTTGATATCCATGGATCAAAAGTAGTTTTGTATTATTGTACTTTCTTGAAATTTGTTGTTTACAAAGAAAAATGCTGCTAGATACGATGTTTCTAATGAACTTTGGAACGAAAGATTCGACTTAAGTAATGGCCTCATTAACTGGGAATAATAGTTGACACTATTTGGCCATTGTCAAACTGGATATAATAGTTGACCTTTACATTTTCTCAAAGGTAATTTAATGATTTAACCCCAGCCTCTGTGGGTTCGCTGTATGCTAATAAGATTAAGAATGCTTTATTCGGCCCACCTTAAAAGGAACACCACATAACACCCATTTGAAAGCCCCACTTAATCAAGACCATTTTGAGCATTACGACCGTAAAAATATATTTAAATGTGATTTGATTGGGATTGGAGATGAAGTAACTGGGCACCATTTGGATATTTGATGACCGTGAGAAAATATATTCAAATATATTTGATTGGATTTGATATGAAAGTGTTTAACCCGGGAACGATATGAAATTGTTTGATCACTGATATGAAACTGATTTGAAATGGATGTGAGAATGTTTTGAAGTATATTTGTTAATGTTCCGAACTTATTTTAATCAAAAGTTTGATGAAACACTTTATCTATAGTAATATCAAAACTTTTTCGGATCATGAATCTATTAAAGATTTTATCGAAGCTTTTAGCTCACTCCCATTCGCTTACATATTTTCGCACTTTGGCTTCGCGGCGAGCTGATGCATTAAAAATGCATTCACATCATTATGATTTAATAGAATCTTTACATCATGTCAACCATGTTCACGTTATTAAATGTCATTAAAGCACCGGTAGTCACTTGAATACCATCTTTTTATATTATGCAGTTTCGGATTGGCAGATCTCAAATATCATATATTCCGAACAACTTTATACATTACGCATACTGCATCCGAATATTTGTAGCACTTTATCGTGTATGAAATTAATTGAGAATTGCGAATTGGCGCCGTCACATTACCTAATATGTGATCAGAATGGGACAAAATCCAGCTTACAAATAAAGGAATACGTTGACACTTCAAACCTTCACGCTGGCTACTGGTGCGTAGAATCGAGCACCATACCTGGCTGGTTTCATGGACATAATAAGTAATAAATATTTGTTTGATCTTTCTTAATTTTTTGTAAATAGTTATTTAAAATATTTTTAAATTATTTTAAAGGATAAAATTTATTTTAAAAATTAAATATGAAAAATAATTTCCCCAATTTAGGTGTTTTTGGTGTTTTACAAGCAATTCTTACTTTCAACCTCAGTTTTAACTTTTTCTAATTTACTATTAAATTTTTGAAATTTTTTGTTAAATATAAAAAATCAAAATATTTAGTCTTTTTTTAATGGTCTTTTTATTTTATTTTTTTATCAAGAAAAACTAAGATATCCAAACATGAGAAAATCATATATTTTATGATCAAATTCAAACTCTCATAATTCGTTTCAAGATAATTAAATAAGAGCATTATGTATTTTTAAATTTTTTTTAAAAATGTATTTTTTATATGATTTAGATAAAATTAAAATATTGATTGTTTTTGGATTGACTACTGAAGTCATTACTTTATAGTATACTCTGTATACTATAAGTATATTTCTGGATCTAGGATCCATGTATTAGTTTTGGTTTGAATATTTAGAGTCAAGGCTTTATGAATGTGGCCAGAAGGGTCATATAGCTCTAAATTGTAGAAATAAAGTTAACATTTTATCGCATAACGGCTAATATTGACTGGCATCACTTCATCTTCTCAAACCGATAAATCTCAAACCAATTCAGTTAAATAAAAATAAAATTGTTTACAGCCAAGTAAACATAATAAATCGTTGATCAAGAATTATTAATAGAAATGTGATAGATCAAATTGAAGATAAAGAAGCTAAGTCAAAATATATAAGAAAAGTTTTAGAACAACAAAATACAAAACCAAAGCCTAAAACTAATTTGTCAAATTCTTATAAGATTAAAGATATATTCCAATATTATGTACAAGAACTAGCAACATACAAGAGTTAAAAGAAGAAATAAAACAAATAAAACTCAAATTGATGAATTGAAGCTTTACTCAAAACATAGATAATAGAATAAATAATTTTAGGAAAATCAAAAAGAAGTCTTAACAAGTGAAACAAATGAAGATTTAGAAACTTTCAGGGCGCGCATTTACGCTTGTACAAAAACAAAGATGGTATACAAAATAACTTTAAAATCAATCCCGATTAGTCACCAACTTTATAGCCTTTATCAGACCAGAGCCGATGAACAGATACAGTGGAAAGATTAATTCCCATCGTATATTTTGTTAAAACCTCTCAACATTATCAACAACCAAGAATGATCCACAAAGTGCTCACAAAATATCGCAAGAACATATTTGCAAAAATGGTATTTGTATTAAAACTTTATTTTTACTAGTTAAAAATATAAGTCATCAAATTGTATTAGGAACCCCTTTCCTAACACAACTTTACCTTTTTCAAATAAATAACCAAGGTTTAAAAACCAAATATAACAACAAAGAAATTCTTTCGAAATTTATTCGAGGAATAGAAGTGTTAAATAAATCGTGCTCAGATTTTATAAATTTACTTCAAAGAAAAACAAAAACAAGCAAATTCTTAAAAGTTAAATACAATATAAAAAGATCAAGAAAATTTAAAATCAAAACAAATTCAAGACATAATAAAAAGTATTAAAAAACAGATAGAAGAAATCTTTGTTCTTCTATACCAAATGCATTTTGGAATAGAAAACAGCACATGGTTTCATTACCATATGAAAAATAATTTAATGAAAAACAAATTCCAACAAAAGCAAGACTTATTCAAATGAATCCAGAACTTCTTAACTATTGCAAAAAAGAGATTAATGATCTCTAAAAATTAATCGTAATTCAAGCCATTATCCATGAGTCAGGCACCTTTTATGTCCAAAAAGCTTCAGAAATTGAAAGGGGAACTCCAAGGCTTGTAATTAACTATAAACCCTTGAATAAAGTCTTACAATGGATTAGGTATCCAATACCTAATAAAAAAGATTTAATTCAAATGATTTATAATGCAACAATCTTTTCAAAATTTGATATGAAATTTGGATTCTGGCAAATTCAAATTAAACCAAAAGATAGGTACAAAACTGCATTTACAAGCCCATTTTTGCCACATGAACTGAATCGCACGCTCGCCTTAAAAATGCTCATTCTGAATTTCAAAACATGATGAATGAAATCTTCAATGAATATACTAGATTTTCTATAGTATATATTGATGATGTTCTCATATTTTCTAATTCAATAGAAGAGCACTTCAAACACTTAAAAAAATTTCAAAAAATTGTAAGAGATAACGGATTAGTCATCTCAGCCACAAAAATTAAACTGTTTCAAACAAATATTAGATTTTTAGGTTTTGATATTTATCAAGGTCAAATAAAACCCATACAAAGAGCAATTGAATTTGCTAACAAATTTCCATATGAAATAAAAGACAAAAACCTAACTTCAGCGTTTCTAGAAATTTCAATCCATGTAAATGAAGTTTTAATCCCAAATCTAAGGATTTTACCAAGCCTTTGGCTTCAAAGGTTAAAGAAAAATTTTACCTCGGTTCGATGAATATACCTGTAATCAAAACAAGTTAAATCTCAAAGTTGGCGAAATCCCCCCTGGCTTCTACGAACCTTCATCCGTAGTTTTCCTATACTGCAGATGATGCCTCAAATATAGGTTATGTGATTTTAAACAAGATTTTCAAAATAAAATTTCAATTGTGAGATTCCACTCAGGTGTTTGGAGTGGACCTCAAATCAATTATTCAACGGTTAAAAAATTTTTAGCTTGGTTGTTTTATGCATCAAAAATTTCAGTGATGTGCATTACCAAAAAATTCCTTTTAAGGGTTGATTGCAAAAGCGCAAAGGAAATATTGCAAAAAGATGTTCAAAATCTAGTTTCAAAACAAATTTTTGCCAAATGACAAGCGATTTTATCTATATTTGATTTTGAAATTGAATTTATAAAAGGTTCTTCACATGTTTTACCTGATTTTCTTTCATGGGAATTTTTACAAGGAAAATGAGCAAGTATAAACAAGACCCTATCAAACCTACCACCAAAGAATCATATGCAATGCAAAAGCCCAAAGCTTCAAATCGTTTCGAAGTATTGGGAAAACCCCCTAAACCAGCTTCTTCAAACCCTTCAAATTTTGCATATTATACAAAAGAATCTAGACTCTTGCTTCAGATTCTTGAAGCTGATCATATATCAGCCTCTGGTTCAATTGCAACAAAAAAAATTTTCCAAAATGAAAAGTATTTCATTTCCAATGAAATACTTAAAACCCGTAGATTCTATGATTTCATACTTATAGACACAGAGTCTGTTCAAATTTCGCTTGTCAAAAACCCAGGGTAATGACAGAGACATTCAAAATGTACCTGAAAATTTTAACCGAAAAGAATCGGGATCAAAATCCTTTTACCCATAAAAGATTTTCTCAAAATTTTGATCCTCAAACCTTTGAATTTTATGATTACAAAAATGTTTGGTACAATACGTTTTGTATTAGGCCACCCTCATTCTCGGTTTTTTAATCAAAATGCAAAAAGCTCAAACCGGTTTCAGTGGAATGGTGACTTTTGCGGTGCCACCCCAAATTTTTTTTTTTTTTCCCTAAATTAGCAAATCTCTTTTCAATATTTCAAACCAACTGCGGGGAGGAGCTTTTTTCCTCCGGGAAATAAGCATTTTCACTATTTTTCTATGCTCAAATTAAAATCCCTGATTCTATGTCGACTTTTGTTCCACCCCATTTTCTTTTTCTCCTCCACCCAAGCCCATTCCGTAAAGATTTTCGGGCTGCGAATTAAAATTAAATTCAAGGCCGCTTCAAAATATCTCCAAATTTCAATCATTTGATTTATTTAAAGATCTGGACGCCTCAAAAGCTCCCAACCAAATCAAAGAGTTCCCACAAAGTCAAAGTCCAAGGTACCATTTTGGTCTCAACCTTTGCCGTGCCCAATCCTGTGGCCCAAACTCCTTCCAAAAGACTCGCTTCCTTCAAATTCAATTTACAAGTACCATTCAAAAAAAGTCCAAGGTATACCTATGACACCGTCTTAACTTGTCACTCATACTGATGAGAAAAAGGATACCGTTGCATAGCTCACCTTCCTTCAACAAAACAAAGATATGCCAATAATTCCATACACCCCCATGAGTACGAATATCAACATCTTCAAAGCCTATGCTCCAGAATGCACAAGTCTTCAAACCTCCAAAATATCAAATTTTCAATCTTACTATCGAAAGACTAGAAGCATTTAATATATGGATCGAGTCGATTCAAGGGTAGAAGAACTTTCAAATCTTACCTAAAAGTTTCAGAGCTTAATAAAAAGCCGATTAAGGCGTGATGCACTGGTCGTTTCTCACGTGTTTTTCAAGTTTAAGCGATAAAGCAATTTGCTTTTCAAAAAGAAAAAGCTCCACTTGCATAAGAAGACAAGAAGCTGACTCAAAAGTAGTTTGCTTTTTCAAAAGAAGGATAAATTTTTCAAAGTTCACACGTTTCATCAAGTATGATCTAAATTTATTTTGAACCACTAGATTCCAAAGGCTTCAAGTCCGTCAAATCTCCCTATAAAAGGAGGGTCAGTTTCTTCAGAAGGCAGCCAAGTTGGGAGAGCAGAAAACTGCAGAGTTTTCTGCGGAGGAATTTGGTCCTACTAAATCACTGCATGCTTTGGGGATCAAAGTTTTCTCAAATATTGTAAGTTTCAAAGTTCAATAAATTCTTCATTCGCAATTTCATAATATTGTTTCTTTATTGATTCAAATATCTGCATACTGTTTAGTTGTTTTTACTATTTAATTCGAATGTTCAAATATTTTCAAATTTCAAATAGTATATCAGGCTGGAAACTCGAAACCTCTTGAACCCATTACAGTGGAGTTTAAACAGGAAACCTCTTGATACAACGCCATTACCATTAAAGATTTCAAATTATCAAGTATTTTTTACTGCTCAAATTTAGTTGCTGAAAGATCCTAAACAGAACTCGATATCATAATAATAATAATAATAATAATAATTTTGATTTTTTCATTTAATTTAATTTTAAAAACTCTTTTAACTATATTTATATTTTCAAAGTTTATATATTACTTTTTAATAAATTATATGATTTACACATTAAATATGTTAAACAAATTGTGATACCTCATACTATTATAATCAGTTAAATTATACTATTTAATCTATTAGATAATGTTACTAAAAAATTAGTTTTTAAACTAAAATAAAATGATATCTTAAATGTTTTAAAACTTATATATTTAAAACCTTAATGTTTGAACTTCGATAAAACAATTAATTTTTTTTACTGAATATGATTATTTAAAATGAAGGATAAGGAGCTATGATCTATGAGCTAAGTAGTGGGATTAATCTCAAATATTTTAACCCCAAAGATAAGAATATGATACTCAATATTCCCCTCATTTATAGGAGCACTGATGACTTGTGGTATTGGATGAAGGAGGATTTGGGTGAGTATACTGCCGTGTGGTTCTAGGACCCAACAATCGTTTCTTGAGGATGGACAGTCACTACTATGGATGAAGCTCTGGAAGTTATGTATTCCCTCAAAGGTTTAGAATTTTATGCGGAGAACATTACCGGGTGTTCTCCCCACGGCTGATAATTTGTGAGGTGGTATGGTTCCTGTGCCTTGTCTTTGCCTAGTATGTGCCTGTGAAAGGGAGTTAGCCCATCACCTCCTTCGATGCACATTAGCTAGCTAGGAGTGTTTTTATTTAACTCTTTTCCTGCGGACGATATATATGAATCCATGAGTCTGAATCAATGAACATTTTACCTCTTGCTCTTAAGATCATACTCTTCGGTGATTATAATTTGTTGGACTCTTGGACTAATCGCAACACTGCGTGTATGGGAGTAAAAGTGAGATTGATGAAATGTTTTGAAGGTAGCGAGAACATCCCACTCAATGGAGGGATGCATATTTCTGGTTTCAACCAACTTCCTATAGTTCCTGCGTTATAGCCTCATATCCTGATCATGCGGCTTTGTAGTATTGATTAAGTTAAGGTAAATGCGATGCATCGGTTTTCACTGAGATATCTACAGGACCGGCTGTGTCATGCGTTATTCCGCTAGTGATTTCCTTGCAGCTCGAGCAATCCCACTCAACCTGTTACTTAGACCAAAAGAAGTTGAGGCCATGAGTGTTAGAAAGGTTTCTATCTTGGATTTAAAACATGCATATTTATCCAGACTCCAGAGTGGTGGTAGAAATGGACTCCTAAGTGGTATTCCAAGTTCTTACCTTTTGCCATGTTGATTTCATACTGCTATATATGGCTAGGATTAGGTTTCTAGTTTTCAGAATATTGTATTTTCTTTTGTGAAACGATCTACGAACTGAAGCTGCTCATTCGATTGCTTATGAGCTACTAGTTCTATGTGAGACTCTTCATATGGGTTGATGTACACCAGTTTGTCTAGCTTGAATCCTGATCATTAATATATTCTTCTTTCTTCAAAAATTTTTTTTTTTTTTTTTTTTTTTTTTTTTTTTTTTTTTTTTTTTTTTTTTTTTTTTTTTTTAAAAATAATTTAATTTAATGTGGTTACTTATTTTGGAATAAAATATACTAATAAGATGAAGAATGATTCTTTAGTCTTTAATTTATTCTTTTTCAAAGATTAAAATATTTTTATTCTTTCATAATATTAAAAATTTATAGGTGAATGGAATTGCTTTTCAAATAATCTTTGCTCTTTATGAATTTAAAAGCATATTTTATATCATTAATTTTTTCAAAATATTTTTAGAATAAATTTAAAGGTTTTAAAGATTTTTATAAATAAATTTAGCTAATTAAAATAAAATAGTTGGGTTATTTTATATGGTTAATGTGATGTAAACTGTTTCAAAAAAATTAGAAGCTAATTTAATGTGGTTACTTATTTTGAATAAAATATACTAATAAGATGAAGAATAATTTTTTTAGTCTTTAATTTATTCTTTTTCAAAGATTAAAATATTTTTATTTATGAATTTAAAAGCATGTTTTATATCATTACTTTTTTTTCAAAATATTTTTAGAATAAGTTTAAAGGTTTTAAAAGCATTTTTATAAAATAACTTCAGAAATAATTAAAATAAAAATAGTTGGGTTATTTTTATATGGTTAATGTGTGATGTAACCGTTTCAAAAAAAAAAAAAAGAAGCTAATTTAATGTGGTTACTTATTTTGAATAAAATATACTAATAAGATGAAGAATGATTTTTTTAGTTTTTAATTTATTCTTTTTCAAAGATTAAAATATTTTTATTCTTTCTACAATATTAAAAAAATTTGTTAGGGTGGATTGGAATTGCTTTTTCAAATAATCTTTTGCTCTTTATGAATTTAAAAGCATATTTTATATCATTAATTTTTTTTCAAAATATTTTTAGAATAAATTTAAAGGTTTTAAAAGCATTTTTATAAAATAACTTCAGAAATAATTAAAATAAAAATAGTCGGGTTATTTTTATATGGTTAATGTGTGATGTAACCGTACTAAGACCAGGGGTGTTTGTTTTTTAATTAGTTGTTTGTTTTTTCTAAAAACAATCAATATTTTAATTTTATCTAAATCCTATAAAAATACATTTTTTTTTAAAAAATTTAAAAATGCATAATGCTCTTATTTAATTATCTTGAAACGAATTATGAGAGTTTGAATTGAATCATAAAATATATGATTTTCTCATGTTTGGATATCTTAGTTTTTCTTGATAAAATAAAATAAAAGATTAAAAAGGCTACAAATATTTTGATTTTATATTTAACAAAAAATTTCAAAAATTTAATAGTAAATTAGAAAAAGTTAAACCCTGAAGGTTGAAAGTAAATTGCTTTTAGCAAAACACTAAAAAACACCTAAATTGAGGAAATTATTTTTTTCATATTTAATTTTTAAAGAAATTTTTCCTTGTTATCTTAAAATATTTTAAAATAATTCTAATTTTATCCTTTAAAATTAAAATTGTTTTATCAATTCAAACATTAAGGTTTTTAAATATATGTTTTAAAACATTTAAGATATCATTTTATTTACTTAAAACTATGTTAAGTAAGAACCAGCAACACTGCAAGACCTGCAGGAAGAAGTAAAACAAATAAAAATTCAAATCAATGAACTAAAACTTTCCACTCAAAACATAGGGGGTAGACTAACAAGTCTAGAACATCAAAAAGAAGTTTTAATAAAGAAAACAAATGGTAATTAGAAACTTTTGTACATAGTATGACTATAGTACAAAAACAAAGATGGTATAAAAATAACTTTAAAATCAAACCTAATTATCAACCAACTTTTATAAATTTTCTGACGATTCAAAGGCCGATTTAAATCAGATAATGCGGCTGATTAATTCCTACTCAGATATTTTGTAAAACTTCTCAACAATCACAACAAATTTCTGCAATGATCTTTGAGAGTTCAATACAAAATACAGGTAATATTTGTAAAAATGGTATTTGTATTAAAACTCCATTCTTACTAGTCAAAAATATAAGTCATCAAATTGTTTTAAGAACCCCTTTCCTAACACAACTTTACCCTTTTCAAATAGATGATAAAGGTCTAAAAACCAAATATAACAATCAAGAAATTATTTTTGAATTTATAAAAGGAATAGAAGTTAAAGAAATAAATCAGGTTCAAGATTTTATTTCTTTACTTCATCAAAAACAAAAACAAGTCAAATTTCAAAAGAAATATATAAAAGATCAAGAAATTAAAATCACAAATTAAATTCAAGAAAGAATTAAAACTATTCAACTGAATAGACTTAAAAATCTTGTTCTTCTATACCAAATGCATTTTGAATAGAAAACAAAGATATTATTAAGCATTACTATACGAAAAGATTTGAATTTAAAAACAAATTCCAACAAAGCAAGACTCATTCAAATGAGTCCAAGAACTCCTCGAATATTGCAAAAAGAGACACGATCTTTAGACAAAAATTTAATAAACGCTTATCACCATGGAGTTGTGCAAATTTTTATGTTCAAAAAGCTTTTAAATTGAAAGCGGGGAACCTAAGGTTCAGGATAAATTATAAACCCTTGAATAAAAGTCTATAAACGGATTGTATCCAATACCTAATAAAAAGGACTTAATTCAAAGGATTTATATGCTACAATTTATTCAAAATTGATATGAAACTGGATTCCGGCAAATCTCGCATTAAAACCCGAAGAGGGCACAAAACTCCATTCACAAGCCTCCATTTGGCCATTACGAATGGAATGTAATGTCTTTTGGTCTCAAAAATGCTCCTTCTGAATTTCAAAATATGATGAATGAAATCTTCAATGAATATACAAGATTTTTCATTGTATACATTGATGATGTTCTCATATTTTCCAATTCAATAGAAGAGCATTTCAAACATTTAAAAATTTTTCAAAAAATTGTAAGAGATAATGGATTAGTTATCTCAGCAACAAAAATCAAATTGTTCCAAACAAATACAGTTTTAGGCTTAAAATTTACTACACAAATAAAACCAATACAAAGAGCAATAGAATTTGCTAACAAATTTCCAGATGAAATAAAAGATAAAACCCAACTTCAAAGGTTTTTAGGTAGCCTCAATTATGTAGTTGAGTTCTACCCAAACCTTAGGATTTTAATTAAACCTTTATTTCAGCAAGAAGAACCCTGCACTCTGGCCGATTTAACATACCTGTGTTGTCAAACAAGTCAAAAACCAAGTTAAGGAACTTCCTTGTTTATGAATCCTTCACCCAGAAGCCTTTCCTATAATGTAGATGTGACGTTTCAAATATAAAGTTATGGTGGGATTTTAAAACAAGATTTCTAAAACAAAAATTTCAATTGTAAGATTCCACTGTGTTTGGAGGGACCAAATAAACTATTCAACGTTAAAAAAGAAATTTTAACTATTGTTTATGCATCAAAAAATTTCAAAGGGATGTTTTTTAATAAAAATTTCTTTTTAAGATTTGATTGTAAAGTGTGCAAAAGAAATATTGCAAAAAGATGTTCAAAATTTAGTTTCAAACAGATTTCTTTGCTCGATGGTGTTTCATTTTATCCTGTTCGATTTTGAGATTGAATTCAAAGGTTCTTCAATTGTTTTACCCGATTTCTCTCACTGAATTTTACTGTGGAAAATGAGCAAGAACAAAGAACCTATCAAACCTACCACAAAAGCTTCTTATGCAATGAAAAAATCTCAAACTTCAAATCGTTTCAAAGTGTTGGGAAAACCCTCTCAACCATCTTCTTCAAACCCTCAAAAATTTGCTTACCATACAAAAGAATCTAGACTTTTGCTCCGCATCTCTCGAGTCTAATCATATCAACAAAGAGATTTCAAATCAAAAAGATTTTCCAATGACAAGAGAGATTTATTTAAACGAAATACTTAAAACCCAGAATTCCTAATTTGTTTATTCTTGTAGATACGGAGTCTGCCTAAATTCCCTGCATGTCAAAACTCGTGGCAATGATATCAGACATTTAAACGCAAAATTTTGAAAGTTTTAAATTAAAAGTGACGATCAAAACTTTTACTCATAAAAGATTCAACATTTTCATCCACAAACCTTTGATTTTTATGGATTACAAAATTCTTGGTACCATACTTTTGTATCGCCAAATTCTCATTCCCGGTTTTAACCTGGAAGGAAAAATGCAAAAAGTTTTCCAAAATTGGTTTCAGGAATGTATGGCTTTTGCGGGTGCCACCCAAATACTTTTCTTTGGCCCCAAATCAACAAATCTTTTGAATACCTCAAAGCAAATAGCGATAGCTTTTCTTTCTCTCGAAATAGCTACCGCTATTTTATGCTTTCACTTAACTTCATTCTACTGCCGACTTTTGTTTCACCTCAAAATCTTCCAAGCCCATTCCCTAAGTATTTGGCTAGGGAATTTAAAATCAAATGGTGGGCCGCTTTCAAATTATCCCAAGCCCAAACCTTTGAATCTGTCAAAGAATGGATTGAAGCCCAAAAGCCCAAGCCAAAGAAGCCCATAAAGCAAAAGACCAAGGTACCTTTCTGGTCTCAACCTTTGCCAGGCCCAACTTCTTGGCCCAACACTCCTACAAAGGACTCATTTCCTTCAAATTCAAGATACTGTGCAATTTATCTCAAAAAGTCCAAGGTAGCAATGAGTCTTTATCCCAACTCACGACTCCTGACTCAAACTCGGGATGAGGAGGACACAAACATACAAACTCTACCTTCCTCCAAGAAACGAAGACATGTGTTATGGCCTCCCCATATACTCCCTGGAAGAACATGTGAATCGTTAACATTTTCAAAAGCCTATATTCCAGAGAATGCACAGGTTCAAAACCTCCAAGAGATCAAATTTTCTTCCTTTCTACCGATTGTGCTCGGCGGGGGCTAATGGAAACACTGAAATGTACCGGTGTTCTTACAAAGATCGTGAGATTGTGTTTGACTTGATGTGACATGTCAGCTCTAATCAAAGCTGCACCACTTGCACAAAAAGACAAAGTGCTGACTCAAAAAGATTGCTTTTCAAAAAGTAGGATAAGATTCCTTACTTTTCAAAGCTCACATGTGATCCACTGTGTGGACTCTAAATTTATTTTTGAAATCCACGGATTCCAAAAGCTTTGAAATCCGTCAAATTTTCCTATAAAAGGAGGGGTTGTCTCCTTTGTTAGGCAGACTTAGCTTGAGAGAAAAGTGAGAAGCTAGAGTAAGAAAATCCAGAGAGAGTTTTCTTTCCTGCTCAAACCACTGTACAAGCTTTCCTGATCAAAGCTTTCTTCAAATATTGTAAGTTTCAAAGTTCAATAAAATTTCAATTCAAATTTCACCATCTGCTTTCTCAATTTCTTGATTCAAATATCTCAAGATAATCGTTTAGTTGTTTTTACTATTCAATCCATTGTTCAAAGTATTGATATTGTGCAAAGTTTTCCAAATTTAGGCAAGCTGTTAGAATTAAAAGGTCCTGTAAGAATTGGTATCTTGAATAAAGGATTTTCAGATTTTTTATCTTTTTCTTCTTGTTCAGGTTTGTAATTATTAGTGAACGATTTTCCTTCAACTGTATTTAATTGAGAGGAAATTGTTCCTAATAATTGGTTTGTAAAATAATTGAGGAAATTATTTTTTTCATATTTAATTTTTAAAATAAATTTTATCCTTTAAAATAATTTAAAAAATATTTTAAAATAATTTAACTTTATCCTTTAAAATTAAAATTGTTTTATCAATTCAAACATTAAGGTTTTTAAATATATAAGTTTTAAAACATTTAAGATATCATTTTATTTTAGTTTAAAAACTAATTTTTTAATAACATTATCTAATAGATTAAATAGTATAATTTAACTTATTATAATACTATGATGTATCACAATATGGTTAACATATTTAATGTGTAAATCATATAATTTATTAAAAATTATTGACTTTGAAAATATAAATATAGTTAAAAGAGTTTTTAAAATTAAATTAAATGAAAAAATCAAATTATATATATATATATATATATATATAGATATATATATATATATATATATATATATATATATATATATATATATATATATATATATATATATATATATATATATATATATAGATTTATCATAGTGAACTAATATCACCGATGTCTTGAAATTTTTCAATTTTAAAAAAAATTATTTTCTAATCTTTACCTTGACATTAAAGTAAGATTCTCAATTTTAAATGACCACCATTAGTAAAAATATTAAATTATTTTATCAATTACAACATTAAATTTTTTGGACATTTCCAGTTTACACCATTTAAAATATTCATATTATTTTCATTCAAAAACTAATTTTTAATAATATTATCTAATCTCCTTTAAAAAACATTATGTAATATTCTTTAAAAAATAACATTATCTAAAACTTATTCCAAAAATAACATTATCTAATCTCTAAAACATTATCTAATAGTTTAAAAAAATTACATTATCTAATAAATTAAGTATAATTTAACCAATTAAAATTGTTAGCATATCTACTAGGTATAGCAAGATGGTTAACATATTTAATGTGTAAATAATATAATTTTTTTTAAATTATTGGTGACTTTTAGATAAATAGATAAATTATTTGTTTTTAAATATATAAAAAATATTGTTTAAATCTAATAAACATAAAAAAATCAAAATAATTGGAAAAGAAATTGTATATATATTTTTTGTTACTTAAAATTATTTTTTATAAATATATTTCTTTTTATTTGGTATACGAATTAGTAATTTATATAAAGAAGTTTATTTTATGTTAAATTAATTATTCGATATCAAAAAATAGATTTATCATATTGGAATTAGATATTAATGATGACTTGCATTTTTCAATTTAAAAAAGTACTTTTTGATTTTTACTTTACTTTAAGATAAGATTTTAAATTTTAAATGATCATCATTAGTAAAAAATAAAAATGATTTAACGTACTTAAATAATATAATTTATTAACATAAAAATTAGTGATGACTTTCAAACAAATAGATAAAACAATAGTTTTTAAATAAAAATAATAAAAATAAGACATTTTTTAATCCAAAATAAATGAAAAAATCAAAATGATTGCCCAAAAATCCGTACAATTATACCTTTTTTAATTTCAATTATATTATGATATTTTTCAATTCTAAAAAACATTTTAATTATTTACCTTGAGATTAAAAGTAAGATTCTCAATTTTATATGATAAAATTATTTTATCATTTCCAATATTAAAATTTAAAATATTTAAAATTAAATACTTCAATTTTTTATATATTTTAATAATTAAATATTTGGTTTTTCATTGCATATACTACTTCACTAAAGAAATCTGTTGATTTAAAAGTCAAAGATTCTTACTGCACACCACGATCTCCTTTGGTGAGTGAGTTGGAAGTTGTTTTTATAAACAATAAATCTAATTCTAACGATTTCATCTTTGCTCTATCAGAAAACTTCTGAAAGAAGACATCTACCACTTTACAGTAACGAAGGAATGAAACTTACTTGAGATTAAACACAATAAAAGTTTGTAAATTTTTGGTAAGATCGTAACTGGTTTGACCTTTGTTTATTAGAGATCAACATTGAAATTTTTTTATTTTTTATTTTCACTTTTTTTCAATTATGATAATATGGTATAACCGTTGAAACTCCTTCCCCTTTTTTGTTTGTAAGGGTTTGATTTACTAATATGAATATTAGTAATATAAAACCATTAAATATAGGAATGGATGAGGAGTTAAAAGATAATAGTGAATTCTTAATCCTATATTTTCCTTTTCAATTTGGAATTGTAGTTTTTTATATGAAAATCCTTTCTTGCAGATTAGGTGTGCGACACCCCAAATCCGGGGGTCCCGTTGACAACCGAAATAACCCATAATTCTGCATTTCAGCGACCCGACACCACACCGTTGTGTGTCCCATTTATAGGAATTCATATTTTCACTTAAAATCTAAGAGAGCTCTCCTTTCAGACGGTGAGTTTACCCAAAATACACATGTAATTACATTATAACACGACCTAATATTATACAATCCATCTCAATTTTGCTCCACATACGAGTAAAATAAATGACGTAGGGGCCCATTTATCCATACTCAAACATATAAGCACATGACTATTAAAACCATAGTCCATAAGAGTTTAAATTACGTCACTTTATACAAAACATATATCAAAATTAAGCATTCTAATACATGTTTTACAAAATATAAATCAAAGCCACAATTCAGTTTTCTTCTCAATATCTAGCATTTCTCTAATGAGCGGTCGTCTCCCAACATTCCATGTACCTGAGCTGGCGTCCCACGACGGTAATGAACAATGTCTAGTGTAGTACCTCCCATAAGGGCTACTCCCCACCTAAATGCACATGCAATGACATACATACATCAAACTACATTCTATACAGAAAATGCAATCATATATGGAATATTTCATGTCATGCATGAGATGAGACTCCTAATACCAATAAACCGAGTCCTCACCGACTCCCTCACACATGCAAATGCCAAATGTGAAAACCAGTTATTGGTGTTTCACCCAATGACTTAACTTGTAACACCCCGAAATATACCCTAGTCATTTTCAACATATTTAAGGTATTTTGTAGGTATAATTTGAATTTTTCGTAATTTAAATGCAAAATGTGAAATCTGAGAAACCTGGAATTTGTACAAGATACAAGGGTAAAAGTGGAATTTGTTAAAACAGAATACAAAGTCATAATATAAGAAGATGATATGCTATTATGGAAATATGAATAACTTGTGGTGCAAATAGAGAAGAGATGAAGGACCAAAGAGAAATAAAAGGGAAATTATACCAAAAAGGGATAAGACCAAGTTGGTCTCTCATTTTGGGGGAAGTTCATACGTGAAGAGAGAAGAAGAAGAGGAAGAAGAGAAGAAGAAGAAGAGGAACCCAAGAAAGGTTTGGATACTTGTTTGGATTTGCTATGGTTTTGTTTGAATATGCTTAGGGTTTTGTATGGATTTTAGTTTGTTCCATTTCTAGGGTTTAGTTAGGAATCCATCATGACCCTAGATTTGTTGAAAGTTGGGTTGGTAATAATTCTGCCTTTAGCAAGATGAGTAAGGAATCCTCCCTTGGGTATGGATTCTTGGTTTAAGATGCATGGATACCGGCTCGGGTGTGCAGTTTCATCTTAACATACAAGTATTTGAATTAGGGTTTGGAAAATCCTAATTAATCTCTATCTTTGGTTTTGGTGGAGTTAGAACACACTTGGGAGATGTTTGTCTGGAGAATATATGAATATCCTTTGTTTTTGGTTGGATTTTGGAAAAGAAAATGGCTTAAATCAACAATTCTGAGGAGTTTTAGGGGTCATACGCCGCCGTAACGAAGGCCCATGCCACGACGCAACGAGCAGGAGGTCGGTCCAACGTGGGCTAATACGCTCAAGAGCGAAGGGTTACACCATGCCAGAAGCCTCTTGCTCACAAAGATGACAAAATTTGGTGTTTTGTTTTGTTTTGCTCTTCCGTTACTCCGAGGACTTGTCTATTTGACTAATGATGACCCTATAAGTGTATGAAAGAGTTCATTCATGTTTGTAAGTTAAAAGAAAAATTAGACCGTACCTCTTAATGCCCCTATGATAAGATAGTAAGTTCCTGAACACATATAATTATAGGACTGCCTAAGACCAGATATGGAATGACACGACACTTCTATTACGTGGGCAGCACGCCTCCGATCGCTGCTTCTGCGACTCCTCGCTAAGGCTACGACACTTCTGCTACGCGAAAGTGCGTGACGCCTTCGATCAATGCTTCAAAGACTTCTACTAGTGCTACGACACTCGCTACATCGCAAGAGGGCACGCAGTAAAGACTTCTGCAGATTCCTCTTATCGTTGTTTCGCACTACCGGGTGCTACGACACTTCTATTACATGGGTAGGCACGAGTACTTCTAAGACTCGATCGCGGTTTCTAAGACTTCGCTTGCGCTACGACACCTCAAGATCGCACTGCACTTCTGGCACCTATTAAATGCGGTCTTACCCATTTCTTATTACCGGCTCAGTAGTCAAAATGCTTATAAGGATAAGAGTCTGAATAATGAATAAGGTTAAAGTATAAGCTCGTGAGTACCTACGTACCAGACAAGCATAAGCCTCAGAGTACTCCATGGGTACCTCCGTATAAGTATAAGTTCTGTAACTCCTACGTGAGATCTAAATAAGTATAAGTCTCGTATAAGTACAAGTAGGTGTATAAGTTTATTATATGAATTCATGATAAATTATGATATCTGCTACTGTATATCTGTTAGTATTATATACTTACTATAAATGAGTATTCGTGCATGTGTATATGTATAAGTCATATGTTTCCCACTAAGCGTAAAGCTTAGCACGGGTTTTAATCCGTGTAGGTACAGAGGAGGACATCCACAATCTTCCGCGATATCGTTAGCCGACACTTCAGGTGGGTTCACCCGTAGGTCACGCTCGATTATGTAAATGTAAATGTACAAGAGTTTTGTATATGTATATGTAAATGGGACTAGGGACTGTATGTATTGACACTGTAAACACCACTATGGTGGTAGTTTTATTTTTGTATCTTTGGATATGATATTTTGATTAAGTTATAAGACTTAAGCCCACCAATGTCTGAAAAAGTAAGTAAAGAGTCCTAGTATAACCTCGCGCCCCTTCGTCTGTCTAGGCAAGGGATCGGGGGCGTGACAAAAACCATTGACCAACAATTCATGCAGTTAGACCTTGAGTTCCTGCAACTCAACCCGTGCCATCCTATGAGGAGCCATAGAAATGGGCGACGTACCAGGGTGTAAATCAATGACAAAGTCTACATCCTTGTTCAGAGGTAGTCCCGATAGCTCGTCCGGAAAAGCGTCCTCAAACTCACAAACCACTTGAGGTAGGCTTAAATCCTGTCTCATTTCATCCTCTAGGGTTAGGCTTGCCAACCAACCTATCAATTGTCCGTGCCACCTGGAGTCATGCACGGTCTGGGGTAAGGCATCATGCTTATCCCCCTGAAAAATAATACAAACGCCATCCTGTGTGTAGGCAAGAATCCTCCTACGATCACAATCAATGATAACTCGGTGTGCCGTCAACCAATCAATGCCAAGAACGACATCAAAATCTGATATGTCCATCACTCGAAGGTCCACCGTGAACAGAATCTGATAATGATGACTAGAACCCGTATGTCAGAGGATGATGTGCCTGAAACCCTTGGAAGTTACTCGTCCCTTCCTAGCCCACCGTTGTGTTGGAATCCAGCGATAAGAAAATGCAGCGGAAATAAAAAAATTTAACGCTGAACTACATCAGGATCCAAGAGGTTTTATGAAACTAAATAATGAATCAAGGAAATCCATATCTTACCTCTTGTAGACCGAATCCTTTTCAACTAGTGCAGATTTGCTTGATCACACACACGCTGAAACACAAATAGAACTCCTTCTGGAAACGATCCAGCAGCAACAAGCCAAGACGATGCAGTGTGCAAACGCCCTCTAAAGGTATCCACACGAACGGCTAATGGATGGGATGGGTGTGCTAGTAACTTATGATAGGTCTTTATCCCACAAAACAAAAGACACCTTAGTGTCTTCCAAAACTCTAAAAAGAATTCTCTCTCAAAGACGCCCACTTCAAAAGAACCACATCCTTTTAGATGATAAACTCCATATTTATATCAAGCCTCCTAAACCCTTTTATTAAAACGAATTTAAACCAAATTCCGTTAACTACTAATGGGCTTGGGCTTGGGCTTAATCATGGGCTAAATAGAGAGTCTTCTAACATCCCATTATAGCTCGCCTTACGCGGTGACCCTATAGGTTCACTCCAATGTCAAGTAAATGGGCCCAAATCATATTCTACCCATAAGTTATAATTGGTCTTTAGCAAAGACATTATAACTACCTAAATCAAGTGAATTCGATGACTCGAAAACCTTACCATAGTATGATATTAGTCCTTTCATCACATGATGCCCCGAGCTTACACAAAGCATGGATGAAGTCATCTTTTATACAACTTAATCGCTTCTTGATTCTCAAGTAGACTGACTAAACAAATGATATTGATAACTCCTATCAATCTCATTCGAGCACGGCCATGCATTTCTCAGTCTCACTTATCAAGAGGCCAATAGACATCTCACTCAATTAAGAGCGGGACAAATTCCTTCACTATCAATCACATTCCTCCACATGATTTATTGCATGCCCAACCATAGCCTGTATTACCATCCTGTTAAAGACGTCATCAGCTACGCCAAGACACGGTTCCCATGTAGGAATCCATGTGGTGAATTCAGTCGAAGGACTCAAATACCACAATCGTAATGAGAATTACCGATGACATAATCCATGTAGAATTTCTCATAGCGTCAATCTTAATAACATGAACTTAATATGTATTTATAAGCCTTCAAGTAACATCTTATGTTCATGACCAATAAAACGTGGTCTTCTCGTAAAAACATAATAGTCCTACTTCATTATTATTCCCACAATAATGATCGACTATGGACTATTTAGAATAGTGTTCTTATGCTATAAGGTTTAATACTAAGTCACACTTACAGACATAAAGCGGAGCTAACTATTCAAGGATCTGATTGTATCAAGTTAAACCACAATTTAAATAACAAGATAAAATGATAAACGCCTCATGTATATAAACATATAATGACAATGTATATGCCATCGCTAGAGTATATCACCAATAATCTCCCACTCGCCTCTTAAGCCCAATCAAGCATAAATCGAACGCTCTATCGATCGGTGATGGCTATCATGTTAACGGGAAGGTTTAGTCAAAGGACGCTGAACATTGTCACGCATGAACTCTTACATATCTTAACATCTCCTTCTTAATGATCTCAATGAATGAGGTGGAAACGCCCCGAGTATGTGTTTGATCGGGCGATGATCTCGGCTCGCTCGAAAGCAATAGCCCCATTATTTGCCACAATAGATGTCCACCGGGGTTTGTAATGCTAGGAACAACACCCGCTTCCAAAATAAAATTTTTGATCCAAACCGCTCCTTAGCCGCATCCGAGGCGCCTATGTACTTAGCCTCTATAATAGAATCGCCATGGGCTTGCTCATTGAACTTCTCCGTACTCTCACAAAGACCTCCATTCAAACAAAACACAAAACCAAATTGCGATCTAAAGTCATCTAAGTCAGAATGAAAACCAGCATCGGTATAACCACTTATAACTAGCTCGCCTTCATTGTCCACCATAGATAAAAAAATAACCTCGTTCTTTCTCAAGTACTTAAGGATATTCTTGACTCCGCTATCCAAAGGGACATTCACCCGATCCGATCGAATCTTACTTGTCATGGTTAAGGCATAGGAGACATCAAGTCGGGTGCAAAGCATGGCATACATGATAGAAACCAATAGCCTAAGCAAATGGATTTATCCATGCGCCCTCTTTGTCCTTCGTGGGTTGGACATTGAGACTTCATCGAGCTTAACGCCGGTGAGACATCGGGTAAAGAAACCCTCTCTTAGAATCTCGCATGCTAAACCTCTTTAGCACTTTGTCTATGTACCCACTTTGACTGTGCCGAGTAAATCGTGAGATCTATCTCTATGGCAGATCTTTATGCCTAGGATGTAGGCGGCTTCGCCTAAGTTTTTCATTGAAAAACATTTCCCCAACCAAGACTTGACACTCTGCAAGGTAGGGATGTCATTTCCAATGAGTAAGATGTCATGCACATACAGCACTAAGAAGACAATTGCACTCCCACTAACCTTCTTATATACACAAGGCTCATCTTCATTTTTCATAAAGCCAAACTCTTTAACAGCCTCATCAAATCGAAGATTCCAGCTTCATGAAGCTTGCTTACACACCCTATTAGGACACTTAGGATCGAAAAAACCCTCAGGTTGTGTCATGTACACATCCTCGAGTAAGTTTCCATTAAGAAACAATGTTTTGACATCCATTTTCCAAATCTCGTAATCATAGTACGCAGCGATAGCAAGAAGAATCTTAATAGACTTAAGCATAACAACAGGTGAAAAGTCTCATCAAGGGCCAATACCATGAGTTTGTTTGAAACCTTGGTAACAAGTCGACTCAGCGTCATATCATGTTTGATCTTATGAACCTATTTACAAATCCAATGACCTTGGTACCCTCGTGGATCAAATCCAAATTCCAAACCCGGTTATCGTATTACTGATCGCACTTTAATTTCATGGATTGAAGCCATTTTTCATAATCTAAAGCTCATTGCCTCATGATGTCAGGCTCATCTCGATCCACAAGCTCTATGGTTTTGTCGTCAGATGTGAGAAATCCATATCTCTTGGGCTCATGATGAATCCTATTGACCTTCGTGGGTCTTCAGGTGTGAAGATGCCGACCAACAATCGGGTCAGGAGTCTTACACTTCCATGGAAGGCCTCTGTATAAACTTGTGGTACTTGAACTTTGTCAAGAGATGTCTTACTCCCACTGACTCTTTTAGAAATGAACTCTCTTTCCAAAAAGACTCCATTACGAGCAATAAACACTTTGTTCTCATATGGGATGTAAAAGTAGTACCCTTTTGTTTCCTTTGGATACCCCACAAATAAGCACTTATTAGATTTGGATTCTAGCTTATAAGAAGCCTGACGCTTTACATAAGCTTCACAACCCCAAATCCTGAGAAAAGACAAACCAGGGCGCTTTCCTATCCACAACTCATATGGTGTTTTCTCAACCGCTTTCGATGGAATTCTATTCAATAAGAACGCAACAGTCTCTAATGCATATCCCCAGAAGCATATTGGAAGATCTGTTCGACTCATCATAGATTGAACCATATCTAATAAAGTTCTATTTCTCCTTTCAGATACACCATTCCATCAGGGTGTTCCCAGGGAGTGAGTTGTGAGACTATCCCACAATCCTTATGATGATCATCGAAATTTTGGCGAATATTCACCACCTCGATCGTGATCGGGCGTTTCGATATTCTTTCCATAAGTTGATTTTCAGATCATTTTGAATAATTAACTTTTAAATGATTCAAACTTATAGCCTCATTAAGTAGATGTAACCATATCTACTAAAGTCATCGGTAAAGCAATGAAGTACCGATAACCTCCTCTAGCAATTGAGCTGATCCACAAACATCCGTATGTGTATAAGGCCCACAAGTCACTAGCCCTCTCATTGTGTCCAAAGAAAAGGAGCCTTGGTCATTTTTGCCTAGTAAATAAGAGATTCAAATGTTTCAAAATGACTCTAAGCCAAATGAATGCATTAGCCCATCTTGATGGCGGAGCTTCAAGATTCGCTTCTCATTGACATGGCCCAAACGATAATGCTGTAAAGTAGGTCGATTCAAGTCATCGGACTTGAACCTCTTAGTATCGATGTTATAGACGTGGCTCGTTCCAAGTTTAGAACGTAGAGACCATTAGATAAATGAGCATTCCCATAAAAATGTTTGCATTATAGATGGAGAAAATATTATTCTTAATAATAAAGTGAAATCCATCCACATCTAAACAAGAAACTGAAATAATGTTTCTGCTCACAGCAGGCACATAATAACAATTATTTAATTGGAAAACAAGTCCACTAGGCAAAGTCAAATCATTAAACCCTACAGCTAATGCAGCAACTCTTGCTCCATTCCCCACTCGTAGGTCCACTTTGCCTTTAGCCAATGATCTACTGCTTCGTAGGCCCTGCACATTTACACAAATGTGAGATCCACATCCAGTATCTAATACCCATGAAGCAGAAGTAGACATATTGACTTTTATAACATAAATACTTGAAGTGGTAGCCTCTCTACTCTTCTTTTTCTTCAGATCTTCCAAGTAGAGCTTACAATTCCTCTTCCAATGACCTTGTTCATTACAGAAGAAGCAAACTCCTCCTCGTGGCTTTCGCTTCGCCTTGAAGCTAGACTGCCCTTTTGCCTTTCGCCTTATTGCCTTTGCCCTTTCCTTTTCTTTTCATGCCTTCCCATTTCTGAACCATAAGCACTGGATTTGTCTTTTAAATGTTCGTCTCAACATTCTTTAACATTCCATGTAACTCAGCAATAGATTTCTCCATATGGTGCATATTGTAGTTCATAACAATTGATCATAAGATTCGTAATGAACCTAGGAATCATATCGCGAGTCAACTCATGACTAATAGGAGCACCAAGCTTATCAAGTTGGTCGATGAGACCCTTCATCTTTAGCACATGTGCACCCTAATCGGGCGTCGAGTCATCTTGCATGCATTCAATGATTCGTGGTTGTAAACCTTTCGACGCAGCCGCTTGGAACATTCCTCCTTGAGATGCACCATCATATCAAATGCTTCCATTTCCTCAAATTGCTTTTTGAAGCTCGAGTTCATGGTTGTAAGCATCGTATAAAGTTACATCCATGCAGTCATTCAAATGCTTACTATAAGCATCCCTTCGTACTCGTAAGTATCAAGAAGGGTGAGGTTCATTAGGATTTACTATCAAGAACATACATCTTCCTCTCTTGTTTAAGGACATCCTCAAATTTCGAGACCAATCGAGGAAGTTTGTCCTATTAAGTTTTTCCTTTTCAAGGACACATCTTAGAGTAAATGTTGATGTGTTGTTTGATGCCATTATTCTACATACAAAAATATGCAAAGCTTTTAATAAATGAGGTCTTTAATACTCCCACTAAAATTAATAACTCTTTAATTAACACAAAAACAATCTTATAGTTTCTTAGTGGGTGAAAATCCACGTTTGACTTAAATTCAAGCTTAGCTTTGGCATAACACTTAAACTTAAGCTAACTATGAAAACTCTTTCCTTTATGCCCTTAGGGCCTAAAACCAAGTATGATAGCCTGCTAAGTCTAACCATATTCAATCTTATGGATATCACCATTATCCATCATGTCTTCCTAAGATGGCTCCAATACACTCGCTGGGCGTAAAACTATATTAAGACGATCGAAGTATTGACAAGTGTTAAATTATGGAAGGCATTTTACGATTCTTAATATTCTATGTGATGAAATTATAAAGTTGTTAGGGCAAACTTTTATAAACATATACATGCATCACATACAAGCATATTAATAAGCATAAATGGGAATTGACATGTCATGGCCCATTTCCTAAGGTGATCTCCATAAGCCTATATGGAGATGCAGTGGATTACCTTACCAATACCTTAGCTTTACGTGGGTTTGTTCCAAGAACGAACGGGCCTCCATTCTTCGTTCTTCTTCATTACAAGCAAGTAATAATTGTATGCTCTTTTATGCTAAAATAATAAAAAGAGACACACATGTTGTGTCAATAAAAACAACGACACGCAAGCCATATGCTAATATAATGAAAAAGAGACACACATGTTGTGTCAATAAAAATTAACGACACGCAAGCCGTATTTAAAAATTACAAACCCATAATTAATACCTGCCAATCACATTGAACTAAGGGCCATGACATGCACCATGCAAATTGAATATAAACACATTAAGCACATAATCAGATTATGAATATGGTCTTTCAATCGCAACGTTACTACATAAACAAATTTTAAGGTTAGTATGAGTGAGTTACTCGCCTCGGAAATTTCTCCCCGATCATTAATCACACTAATAATTCTAGTCATTCACCAATGCTGATTACTCTTAATCTAACAAATTCATCACTTGGAACAATCCTACTTAATGTAATAATCAGAATACCAATCTTTAATGTCTAACATTAATGTAAATAATCCTATCGATTAAGAATAATCAGAATAACCATTCTAATGTCTAACATTAATGTAATGTACCCCATCGACAAGAATAATATGTAATAGTCCATTCTTAATGTCTAACATTAATGTACACCCTACTAATTAATAAGAATCAGAATAGCCATACTTAATATGTACGCCTTTTATTGATTAATAAGCATTCAGAATAAATAAGAAAACGAAGTAAATAAAAAATTTAACGCCGAATCGCATCGATCTAAGCGTTTGATGAAACTAAACAATGAATAAGGGAAATCCAGATCTTACCTCAGACTAATCCTTTCGAATTAGTGCATTTGCTTGATCACACACACGCTAAAACACAAACAGAACTCCTTCTGGAAACGAACCAGTAACAACAAGTCAATACAATGCAGTGTGTAAACGCCCTCTAAAGGTATCCACACGAACAACTAATGGATGGGATGGATGTGCTAGCACCTTATGGTCTTTGTCCCACAAAACCAAAGACACCTTAGTGTCTTCCAAAACTCTAAAAAGAATTCTCTCTCAAAGACGCCACTTCAAAAGAACCACATCCTTTTAGATGATAAACCTCATATTTATATCAAGCCTCCTAAACCCTTTTATTAAAACGAATTTAAACCAAATTCCATTAACTATTAATGGGCTTGGGCTTAATCATGGGCTTAAGAGAGAGCCTTTCTAGCATCTCATTATAGCTCATTCTTATGTGTGACCCTATTGGTTCACTCAATGTTATAAAGGACCCAAATCATATTCTAAGCCCACAAGTTATAATCGTCTCAGCAAGACATTATAACTACCCAAATCAAGTGAATTCATGACTCAAAACCTTACCATAGTATGATATTGGGCCCTTTGTCACATCGATGTCTCGACATACCAAAGCATGGATGAAGTCATCTTTATACAACTTAATCGCTTCTTGATTCTCGTAGATCGATCAAACAAATGATATTAATAACTCCTATCAATCTCATTCGAGCGCGGCCATGCATTTCTCAATCTCACTTATCAAGAGGCCAATAGACATCTCACTAAATTAAGAGTGGGAAAATTCCTTCACTATCACTCACATTCCTCCATATGATTTACTGCATGCCCAACCATAGCCTGTATTACCATACTGTTAAAGACGTCATTGAGCTACGTTAAGACACAAAGTTCCTCATGTAGGAATCCATAGAATTCAGCTCTATGGACTCAAATACTACCATCAAAGAATGAGAATTACCGATGACATAATCCATGTAGTATTTCTCATAGCTGGTCAATCCAATAACATTTAACTTAACATGTATTTATGTTCGAAAATATCTTATGTTCATGACCGTAAAGAAAAAACGTAGTTTTTCCTCAAAACATAGTAGTCTTACTTCATTATTATTCCCACAATAATGATGACTATGGACTATTTAGAATAGTGTTCTTATGCTCTTAAGGTTTTACTTCATCAAGTCACATACTTGATGACATAAAGCCGGAGCCAACTATTCAGCTGGATATGATTTTATCAAGTTAAACCACAATTTAAATAACAAGATAAAATGATAAACACTTTCAATGTATATAAACATATAAATGACAATGTATATGCTAATTGGCTAGAGAGCCGTATCAATTAACACGCTGCAATTAGTTCGTGGCAAAGGGTAGCGCCTACAACGCCGCCACAATGATGGCAACTGCTGCGCCTATAGCCTCTATACAGGCATGTGGGTCAAATATTGGTGGTGGCTGACTATTGTCCCTGGGACGACGTCTACGTCCTCTTCCTCGATTTTCCATCTACACAAGTCAAATAACAAATAAGATTTCTTTTCTTGTCTAACTAATAGTGTTTATGCTACTACTAATAGACTCCACATCCCGAACTATAACATTCATTTTGTTCTTTGAACTCCTAAGGTTATGTTTTCTAACCCTAGTGATGTTCAATTTCTATACACATTCTTTCATGCATATATTCACACAACCATAATACATCTCCCATGGTACATATTAGAACACCAAAGCAATCAATGCACATAATGTCGTGTTCTACATCCATACCCACTAATCCTAAGTATTTGGACACCTAACTCTCGATACTCAGCTATGACAAGCCAATATCCAAAAACACTAGTGGATACCCCCACCCATGCTCCTAGGTAATTGTTAACCTCAGCTCCGATACCAAGCTATGACACCCCAAACTCGGGGGTCTCGTTAACAACCAGTTAACCCGTGGAATTCCTGTGGATTTCAAGTAACCTGATACTACACTGTTGTATCCCATTTATAGGAATTCATATTTTCACGAAAGGTGAGTAGAGTCTCCTTTGTACGGGGAGCTCTACCCAAATACAACAAGTGAAATTACATGGTAACATGACCCAATATTATACAACGACCTCACCGGTTCCACATACGAGTAAAAATGGCCACGTAGTGCCCATTTATCTATACTCAAACATATAAGCACATGACTATTAAAACCATAGTCCATAAGAGTTTAAATTATGTCACTCTTATACAAAACATATATCAAAATTAAGCATTCTAATACATGTTTTACAAAATATAAATCAAAGCCACAATCCGGCTTTCTTCTCAATATCACTAGTGAGCACTCCATCTCCCAACATTCCATGTACCCGAAAGGGGGTCCTACTATTGCAGGTTAATGCCCAAAGAGAAAAATTCTCCTATATGGCCTACTCCTAACCTAAATGCACATGCAATGGCATACATATCAAAACCACATTTCATAGCGTAAAATGCAATCCTATATGGAATATTTACGTCATGCATGAGACGAGACTCCTCATGCCCATAAACCGAGCCCCGACCGACTCTCACACATGCAAACGCCAATGTGAAAAACCACCATTGGTGTTTCACCTAATGACTTAACTTGTAACACCCCAAAATATACCCTAGTCGCTTTCTTTAAAGATGTTTATGGGTATTTGTAGGTATAATTTAAATTTTTTGCAATTTAAATTCAAAACGTAAAAATTTCGAAAACTCGGAAATAAGAAAGGGTAAATTTGTAATTTGTCAAAATTGGATATAAATGTCATAGAATTATAAGATTATATGCCAAAGTGGAATATGAATAACTTGTGGTGCAAATAGAGGAGAGATGCAGGACCAAAGTGCAATAAAAGGAAACTTAAGTCAAATTAATGCATTTTTTATGACCAAACATGGCCTTATGAAATGAGACCAAATAAGACCAATTTTGGTATCTCATTTGGGGATTTTTGGAGGGCAAAACGTGAAGGAGAGAAAGGAAGAGAAGAAAAAGGAGAAAAGGAAGAGAAAAGGTATGGAAGCTATGATAATTTTGTATGGAATCTATGTATGGAAACTAGTTTTGTAAATAGCAAGGATTTGTATGGAATAATATGATTTGTATGGATTCATATGGGATTGGTATAGATTTCTAGGGTTTATTTAGGAATTCTTTCTAACCCTAGATTTGATGAAAGTTGGGTTGGTAAAACCCTAGTTTGCATAAGATGAGTAGGAATCCTCCCTTTGAGTAGGGATTCGGTTTGCGATGTCGATACATGTTTAGTGTTAGAATTTGACCTTACTTACAAGTGATTAAGTCATTTGGAAACCTAATTCATCTCTATGTTTGGTTTTGCTGGGTTAGAACCCATTTGGGAGTTATTCTCAGTGATAATTTTGGAGTATTTAAGTTTTTGGATGGGTTTTTAGAAAAGTGGACAAAATGATCAAAAATCCGGGTAAGGTCGGGGGTCCTTCGCCGCAGCGAAGGGACCCCTCGCCGTAGTGAAGGTCCACGCCCACGGTGGCATGTCCACGTCGTGGCGTGGACGAGAAGAGGATTTTTCCATCCTTAGGTTCGCCGAACGAAGCCACTGTTCACAGCATGGAAATGTTGTGTTTTTGTTTCATTTTATTTTTCCGTTGTTCCAAAGACTTGTCTATTAGCCTAATAAGGATCCTATAAGTGTATGAAAGGGTTCATACATGTCTGTAAGGTAAAGGAAAGGAAAATTTATACCATACCTTGTCGCCTCAGTGGAGTGAATTCGATGGTGGCAAACGTAATGCCCCTATTATAAGATAGTAAGTTACTGAACTCATATAATTGTAGGAATGCCCAAGACCAGATATTGAATGACATGGCACCTCTGTTACGTGGGTAGGCACGTATAGTACTTTGGTACTCTCTGATTAGTGCTGATTTATTAATTTTGACCGTAAGCTCGCACATTTAGTACTCTTTGCATCATTAGTGCTTCGCACTCTCTGCTTAATACTGCACTTCCCTCCCGATTAGTGCGACGACACTCCTGTTAGTGCTTCTAAGACTTACTTTGTGCTACTTACACTCAAGATTGCATCGTACCTTCGGGTACTTATTGTGTTGTGTCCTACTCATTTCTTATTACTGATCTAGGTAATCCAACGGTTATATGATAAGAGTCTGAAATCGAATAAGAGTAAAGTAAAATACATCGTTTTTGCTTCAATGCATCTACTAGTACCTTTGTATAAGTATAAGCTCAGAACTCCTACAGAGGTAAGGCTGCTATGTGTCCTAAGTGATATCCGTACAAGCATAAGCTGTGTAACTCCTACGGGAGATCGAGACAAGTATAAGTCTACTATAAGTACAAATATATGTATAAGTTTGTTATATGAATTTATGAATTTTCCATCTCGCACTCAGACCAAGTATCGTTATATGCTCACTATAATTATATTCATGCATGTCTACGATAAGCTATATGTTTCCCAAATTAAGCATAAAGCTTAGCACGGTTTTAACTGCAGGTATAGAGGAGGACGGCCCGCGATCTTCCGCACACTAATGCCAAAGACACTAGTGTGGAGTTCACCACAATAGGTTCTACGCTCTGAATATGTAAGTTTTTGTATATATATATATGTAAATGGGACTCAAGATTGTATGTATTGACACTGTAAACACCACTACGATTGTAGTTTTATTTTTGTATCTGTGGATATAATATTTTGATTTAGTTATAAGACTTGGGCGCACCAATGTGTAAAAAAGTAAGTAAAGATTCCCGCCATCGTAGAGCATCCCGACGAGGCGACCCGCCACTGTCGGACTCGAGACGGGGTTTCATAACCCATTGACAACCCTCCAATATTTATTTACCATCGAACTCGTGTTTTTAAGGGGGTAGCAAATTTCCTGGGAAACTACCACGCTTTGCAAGCCTTCCGACACTTTCGCGAACTTTCATCGCTGGATCCATATGTCTAGAAACCAAGAATATAATTTTGGTCTTTCACCTTGAGGGGGGATCTACCCCATCTTGCTTCACCCAAACACACGAAATTTATTGTTATTATTTTATGCACTCGTGAGTCTCAATTTTAGACGTCGTCCCATTTCTGAGCTCACTACACATTCACCAAGAATGGTGAATAACCAATATCATGCATACACACCTGACTTGACACGATGTCCTCGTGCATATGAAATGCAATTATGTCATTTCATACTATAACATGTTACGTGCAAAATGAGAACTACATGCAACATATTCAACACATGGATAATTATATTTTCTACATATAATTTACATTCATCATAAATTCCATGTTAATACATCTATAAGCATGCATTAACATGATTTTCACACAACCAACATGTTATTCAAAAAAATTTTCAATAACACAAAAATGTAAAGACACATATAGTTCGAAATCGGGCCTTGACTTGAAAATAAATTCCAAAATAGTTTTGAAAATCTATTCGGATTGTCTCGAAAATACCCTGAAAATTTAGTCCCCAATCGGCCTAAATGGGGCCTGAAATTTCCTATACGGATCGGCTCAAAATACCTCAAAATTATGTTCAGAATGTTTAAAAATAGTCCCGAAAATTATGTCCGGACTGTCCAAAAACAGTCCCGAAAATTATGTCCGGATTGTCCTGAAACAGTCTCGAAAATTATGTCCGGACTGTCCAAAACCAGTCTAAAAAATTTCCAATATTCAATCCTAAAATCTTGGGACTAAATCACACGGCCAGTCACGGCCCCGAAGAAAACCTATGTCATTAAATGACTTTTAGGCTAAAAATAATCAAAGTAGGAAAACTTCCTACCTCGTGGAGTTTGACGAAACTCCAAGATTTTGGTACCAACGCGTAGCTCTCAATGTGTGGATCGACTTTGCTTCTCGGACCGTCGAGCTCGATCGCCTAATGCCGTGAAAATCTCCTTTTGTTTCTCGCATCCCTTTCTCTCTTTCCTCTCCCGCCTCGCCCCTCTCTCCTTATCTCTCCCTTTTTTTCTTTTCTTATCCACCCGCACTATTTTCTTTTGTTTTCCCTTATCCTCATCTCTTTTTTCATTTTCTCTTTTCTCTTCTCTCTATTTGATCCTTATCCACCAAATTGTTCAAAAAGTGGGGGAAACTTCCCCTCACTTTCCTTCATGCCACATGTATTTTTCACAATTTTTCCTTATTTTCATGATTTTTCTTTTCCCATAATTTCGTCATTTGAAACATGGCTCAATGTGAGTCATTCACACAAGTGCACCACATGGCTCATGCCATGTGTCACTCCCCTAGGGTGTCATGTGTCACCCGACACCCTGTGTTTCGAAAAACTTGAAATTCCGATTGTCTCGGAATTTAACGAAATTCGACTGGGTAACTAGATTTCGCGAGACGAATTCAACGGTGAAGTCCGTTTCGTAATTCGAGATCTAGAAAATTTCGATTTCAACGAAATTATCAAGCTTACCATTTTCGTAAAAATTGAATTTTTTTCATGAAGTTTTACAAAGCACGTGAATTTGAGTGGTAAATCCCAAAGCAGGGTCATCATGTAGTCTCGAATTCTACAGTAAGTTATTTGAACTATGTGCCTCACAAACAACTCCCCTTTGGTACAAGGGGAAAAAGGAAGAGAAAGTAATTTCCAAGTGCCAAAGATCATATAAATTGTAATTACTAATTTATTATTTTGTTTTTATTTTAATTATTTTTTTGGATTTTAAGTGTTTTCCTTTTTATTTACCGGAGAAGATATTAAAGGTTTGATATCTCTCATTGTAGAGACAGTTATGGTGATGATCAAGATGGAGATTTTTGAAAAATTTATGTATAAGACAAGTTAGGGACCTTGGTTATGAAGATCAACAACATAAAAAAGATCAAAGAGTATCAACAACAATTTGGAGAAACATGCATCATTAGAAGTTCAACACTTCTCAGATATAGTTGTTTTAAGGATAAAAACAAAGGTAATAATAATATTTTATTTTGTTGTATAGTTTTAATATATATTCTATTATTATGATTAATATTTTATTTTTATTTTTTAAATGTTTTAAATAACAATTTTCATTATATTTAGCTTGAATTAGGTTCAAATAGTAAAAGAATTATATATATATATATATATATATATAAAAAAGTGATGCATTTTAGAGACGAAATTAATGTGTTAGTAAAAAGATTTTCCAATGAAAATGAATTTTTTTAATATTAATAATTAATAACCCTAAAGACAAATTGTATTTTCAAAGATGAAAATTTTTATTATTGCTGATGAAATGTTTTGTTAGAAAAACCCATTGATGAAATTTTATTTCATCACTAAAAACTTTTAGTGATGAAATGACTTGGTATACTTTTAGCGACTCCGATCTAGGTGACAAACATGATTCGAATAATTTTACAAGAAATGTTTTTGTATTTAATTTAACTTTTAGTGACAACTTATTTCATCACTAAAATACAATTTTCTTGTAGTGAATGATGCATTCAGATATGAGGATTGAGAGTAGTATCTTGCCCGAAACAATTGTGCTACCAAAAAAGGAAGATCGACAATAGTTTCCACCCCTGTTTGCATAGTAGAGCGAGTTTTAAACTGAAATATTTCATTTGAAAAAAAAGTAGTGCGTTTTGTGCTCCTTATTTGCTCTTCTAGTACTCTATTCAACATCGTAGCATGTGCTTCAAACATAGGACTGCTTTTGCCTGTACTTCTAGATTTGTACTTGATAATATGGTTTTGTCGATAATGCAGTTGATAAATCCTAGGGTTTAGTTCCCATTTTAATCTGAGGTGATAATATTTTGTTAGTGTGGTGTATTTTGTTGATAATGTGGTGATTAAATATGTATTTTCTTGAGAATAATAATGGAGTGCATAAGGCCCTGTTTGGTTGCCATGTTTTAGGTCACTGTTTTTTTGTTAATTTCTTAGTTGTCCTAAAATGTTTATAATTTTGTCCCCTATGGATATTGATCAGAATGTTTTATGTAAGCAGAAAATGAGCATAAATTAAAGGTTTTATGTGGTGTGTTTCTTGATTTTATTGTTGGGTATTGATTAGTCCCGGCTTTAAACATGCACAATTTCCCATATTTTCCTCAGGAGCAATAAGTACGCTTTATGTATTATAGTGGGTAAATTTTTCAAAATTGAGATTGATTGATATTTTTGTAATTACCAATTGGAAAGTAGTCGATAAGAATTGCTTTTCATAATGAACTAAGGGTCTATGTGGATATGCTTAAATTGGCTTATGTTTTCCAAAACAAGAAACACTTTGGTTCATATTCTTGTTCACTTTTGTCGTAGCTTGGGACCAAATAAACTCGCTTGATTAAAATAAAATAAAACCAAACTTTGATTGCGAGTCTAGAAAACAATTTTAACCAAAAAAAAAAGTTAATTATTTTATGGAAGATTCATGTTTTACATTTTTCTAAGAAAATATTTTATGTAATATTCATGTTTTACATTTTTCTCCAAAAAAAAGATGAATGAGTAAAGAATATAGAATTAAGTTCATTTAGGTTCTCATGTGTCAAATCTGTTTTTACTTAATTATTACCCCATGTGAACTTTCATATAGCCAAAACTGCTTTAAGGTCATTGGCTAAACAAAGTGATTGGAATGTAACATCCATGAATGTAGTTTAAAATGGTAAGGATACGACCATCATATTATTTAATTTATTTGGAACCATTTTGTATAGGTTAATTATGTTTGTTTCTTCTATTCTTATGATATGTTATTACAATGGAAATTTATTGAGGACTAAAACATATGTCAAATATGTGGAGAACAAAGTTGTTACTGTGCCTTGAGATGTACAAGTTGAATGCACGTTTGAACAATTGGGTGATATGATATACTCAAGGACAACCATTGACAAACAAAGGTTCAAATTAGTTCTCAATTGTAAGTATCCGCTAAAAAGTGGAAATAGGTTCCAACCTTTTCCAATATGGGATAGCCGGTGGTGTTAATACTTAGAATGTTGAACATAGTTAACACAACTGGCATTGAGGAAATTGAATTGTACATTGAGGTCGTTCGAGTCAAGCCACAAGTGAATCAATCTGTGGGTGGCCATACAGATTCATTAGTTCGCGAAAATTATAATGTTGTAGAATTTGACTATGGTTGTGAGTCTAGTAGCGGTCTAGTACCGGATAATGGAGTATATGGAGATGAGGAAGACTAAGCTTATGAAGAAGCTAATGATGAATTTTATGAAGATGTTGATGATGAATCTAATGGAGACTTAGATGTTCAAGCTGATGGACATGTATCATCCTTCCAGACTTTCAACCAAGTTTTGGAGAATGAGCAAGGGATATATGTCTCTGCCCATGCTGCATCTTGTGATGTATCGAGATAACTTTCCAGATGTTGAGGTCGAGGATGAGTCATCCTGATTCATTATCACTTACCACCAACACCTCAATTTGAACATGTTGAAAACTTAGGTAATGTTATTTCAAGTGGTTGGACTTCATGGGTGCAACATACTATCGATTATTTGAGTGGAGAATTTGTAGTTGACAAAGTTTTTAATTCTAAATCTGATTTGCAAGAGGTTGCAAAGATTTACTCAATTAAAGCACACCAAGAGTTTGTCGTTGTTGCATCCTCAAGGTACTCGTTTTAAGATGTAAGAATGCCAAAAAATGTCAATGTCTATGGAAGCTTTGTGTCATGGTTGTGAAAGATACTTGCTTATTTGTTATCAACAAATATAAAGGGCCGCATACTTGTGTCAATCCTTGCTTGAACCGGGACCATCATCAATTTGATTAAAACTTAGTTGCTTTGCTCATATAAGGCAATAATTAAAAGGCCTGATTCATTGACTACAATTGCTATTCAAGCAAGTGTTATGGAGAAATGGGGATATGAAATATCATACAAAAAGGTGTTAGATGGAAAACATAAAGCACTTAGACACTTATTTAGTGACTTCTCAGTCATATACAGAGCTACCACGTTTGTTCTTGGCCTTAAAATGTAAATCTGGATGTGTTGTAATTTGGAAAAGCATTTGGCGATAATATCACCGAAACGAGATATTCCAACACGTGTTTTGATCCTTTCGAAGCCATCTATTGAAGGGGTTCGAACATTATTAGTCTTATCTTGAATGATGGTACACATTTGTATGAGAAGTATAAAGACACGTTATTGATTGTTATGGGGTGTGACGGAAATAATCGGTTATTTCCATTGTTATTTTCTATTACAGAAGGCGAGAATATTGATAGTTGGGGATGGTTCTTAACATGTATCAGAAACAGAGTAACTCAATGGACGGGGATTTGTATTATATCTGACAGACATCCAGGTATTAGTAAAAGCGACGATGAGCGATCCTACCGTCTTGGTTAGGTTGCACCATCACGCCTATCACGGGATTTATCGTCATCTTGCAAGCGCCATTTGCTGACCCTGCTTCAAAGATAACTCTTGAAGAATTTGGTATACAAAAGCGGCTTTATGAGTACCTGGCGCCAAAATAAATAAGCATCTGGCTACAATTGGGAGAATTAATTATGAAGCATAACAATGGTTAGAGGCAATCCTTTTTCAGTTATGGGCAGTTTCACATGATGGAAGTTGAAGATATGGGATCATGACAACCAACATGTCGGAGGTATTTAACAGTGTTCTTAAAGGAGCTCGTAGCTTACCATTCACTGCATTAGTTCGATTGACAATTTTCCGTATACTTGATTGCTTTGTTGAAAGAAGAACGAGTCTTTAATAGATTGCCATCCCAATAGGCAGTTCACTCCATATGTTGCTGCTTTCAGTTCGAGGCCTTATGATTAAGATTGAGACGATGGAAATTGTTCACGATCACATATGAGAGATTTCATGTCAAGTCAGAGTGGTCGACGGCACCTCGGCTTATATTGCAATGCACATGTGGAAAGACACTGATATATGGATTTCATGTAGCCATATCATAGAAGCATATTAGTATCGATGTGTTGATTTTCGGTTATTTGTTCAAGGCTACTACACTACGCAGTCGTACTATGATACATGGGCAAGCTTGTTTCATCCCATATTCAATGAAGATGAGTGGCCTTTTTATGATTGTCCTACGATTGTACCTCCCGAGTCAATGAAACGCATAGGCAGTGGACGTCCTAAATCAACCCGATTGCATAATGAAATGGATGTTAGGGAGGGGAAAACTACTATCACTTGTGGGTTGTGTAAACAATAGGGTCACAATCGGCGATCTTGTAAGAATAGAAATCAAGTTTAGTGATAGATGTGAAGTAAGTCATTTTTTTTTTTTTTTTTGTGAGGCAATTGCCTCGGGGATTTGTAGTTGCTTTGTATAAGACATGTGCGAATGCTGTATTTTCTTGCAGTTACCAAGACTTGTGTACCTTATTTAAGTAAATGAGACATCATTCACTCCGTATGTATTTTAATTCATTGCCAGTGTAATTAGTACGTGCATTAATGACTATGATACTATTTTTCCAATGTGTTTTGTTAATAATTATATTGGCTTCGTGTCATCTGCTATAGATATGGTGTTTAGAGGGCTTCATGACACAGATTCTTTGTATCCATCTGTCTTGGTATTGCAAGACATACAGAGATCACACTTAGTAGATACAGAGTAGGTATGTATTTTATTAATTATCAATTACTATTACTAGTTGTAACATGTAATTTATATATAATCAATTATAAATTTGGTTTCTTCGTTACTTGTAGTTTCAGGAAGTACTCCACTCTCGACAATAAATAAAAGACTTCATGAGTATGTGGAGGATGGATCTACGCATTCATCCATACATGATCCGCGCAGGATTTTATGGTATATACTGCTTATCTGCAAGCATCCACATGTCTACTCTAATCATCAAGATGATCATAGTTTATGAGACCAACTGCTTGATCAAATCAAGGAATACAACATGTGCTAGTCTGTCCAAATTAACAATGTCAAATCTTGTTGATCCTATGACTAAGGATAGTTTAGATACTATATAATTTCACAAATGGGAATCTCATTATCATGATCACAATCATGATTTCCTTTATGCTATGTAATGTATCAGGGACTTCATTAATTTGATTTAAAATCACTATCAATTCATATATTAAATGAACATCAAAGAAATGAACATGTGTTTATTATAAATGAATATAAGATGTACAATAAGTGCTAAAGGTGATTGCCTTTAGCACTTTTCTAACAAACATGCTATGATTTTTGTAGAGGTCTTAGTGAAAAGAACAACTCTTCAATAAAAGGTGAAAACACTGCTATTAAATTATATATCTTTTCTATTTATTATATCAATTCATATATATGAATTTGCTATTACATCAATTATATTGTTATTTATATTATGTTATGTTGTCATTTTAGTATATCTAAATCCAATTGTTATTAAATCTCAAAATTAATAAATATTGACATTAACAAAATGTAAGTGTGAAATATGGTACTACAAATTTAATTGAATGCTCCAAAAGAGTCAATATAATGCTACCAAATAGAATTAAATTTCAAAATACTTTATATGCTAGCAAATCCATAAGAAATTTGCTCAAATCTAAAGATACCCATGAATATGGATATCATGTTGAAATTATGAAAGTAGGTGATATGGAATGTCTTTTTATATTACCTCTATTGTTTATGGAAAAAATATTGTAGTGGAAAAACTCTCATATTTCGCCTTATGGTTGAATCATTCAAACATAAAGCCTATTAAGTCATATGTTGTTGTGAACCAGAGTTCAACAACCTAAAGATTTTTATTCTTTGTCAAGACAGTTTAGGTCAATTTGGGTCTCTAATGATATGTTGAATCATAAAACACTCATACAAACATCTATTAAAGAACTAAAAGATTATCTTGTCCAATGAATGCTCACGTGCTACTTGCTGACTTTACGAATTATTACTTGATGAGATTATGTTCCCATCATTAGGGGGAGAAAGTCGATTATAGAAACAACGAAACAAGAAACTACTTGGAATGCATTTATGATGTCTTATCTTGATCCTCATACAAATCAATGTGGATTAGAAGTTCAATGGATCATTCATTTGTAAAATCTTGCAAATCAATTACCAAATATATTCATTGATACAATGAAAATGACGAAGTCACATATTCGGGTTTTCAAATATTCTAGCACGGATTGATGTCTTTGTAGGACAATTAGCAAATGAATCTAAGACATACATGTGGTGTGGAAGACCTATTTACTCAAAGACATAATTCCTCGAAAGAGGAGAACACAAGCAGAACTTGGCATTCTTGAAGAGAAACAAATAAGGCAAAAGGCCTTTGCATAGGTATATAATAAACAAGAAGCCCTTGTAGAGGCACATAATAAACAAAAGGTCACAGTAGAGGCACATGATAAACAAAAGGCCCCAATAAAGACACATGATGAACAATAAGCCCCTACAGAGGTACATAATAGACAAATGACCCTTATAGAGGTACATAATAAACAAAAGGCCCTTGTAGGCAAATAATAAATAAAAGGCCCCACTAAAAGCACATGATGAACAAGCCCCTATAGAGGTATATAATAAACAAAAAACCCTTGAAGATGTAGAAAATACACAAAATGTCCTTGAAAAGGCACATGTACCTACAAATAATGATATTTCAATAAGTTATGTGCATATAGGTGAAAATTGGGTTGAAATAATATTGATTTTTACAATATTTTTCAAGTGGCCTTAGACATCATACGTAATGATAGAGACCTTAAACCACAAAATTTACGAAGAAATGATTGGTGAAAAAATTATGTAGATAGAATCACACTCATTAATAAAGCGAAAGTTTTGGACATTAATCCTAACACACAGTATAAATCCTTTTGTCAAACCGAAAATTCAAATTTTGGAAAAGAAATTAAAGCGGTAATTCGATCAAATCTAATTTTCTAGATCTCGGATGATGAAACTGACCTCATCGTTGAAATCGTCTCGTAAAATCTAGCTACCACGTCAAATTTCGTAGAATTTCGAGATAATCGGAATTTCACATTTTTCGAGATACCGATGGTGGAATGGGACACTTGGCACGTGATGAGTAGCTTATAGTGTGCCACGTGTCAAGTGCAAGATAAGTCAAACAAAGAACTTAAGTGGGGCCATATGAGACATGTGTCATCATAGGATTGGATGAGAATCCAAAGTAGAAGGATAAATGGATAAGGAAATCCAAGGGAGCCAATAAGGTGATGACATGTGGAATGAGAGGACATCCCACTTGACCCATCTTGGACCAACCGGTGAGATGGGAGAGAGGAGGAAAAAGAGAGGGAAAGAAAAGAGAGAGTTATGGAGAGAGAAGCTCTACCATCTCTCTAAATTTTCCGACGATCGAACCGGCGGTTTCAGGTGGAGCAAGAGGGAAAGTTTATCCTCACAGCTAGAGTTTCGCATCGAGACCGGAATTGGGAAGTTTTAACAAACTCCAAGAGGTAGGATTTTTTCTCCTACTTGGTTTAGTCTTTGGTTAAGATCCATCCAAATGGTTAGGATGGTTGGGGCCGAAATGGCCCGTATGTTTGATCCTGAGTGGGACCGGAGTACTAAAATGTTGAGGTTGTTTTAAGCCAGTCCGAGGACCTTCAGTTATGAATTGTTTCGGGCGTTCTAGAGCTGAGCTCCTGCATTTGTTTTGGACAGTCCTGAGACTGATTGTCGGACTATTGATTGACCCATGTGTGCTATTTGTGTTATTGCTAAAGGTGAATAACATGTTGGTTTGTGTAAATTATGTTAGTATATGCATGTGATATGTGCTTGTGGATTAACATAATGACTTATTGCATTTCATATGCACGGGGACACCATAGAACAGTAGGTGTGAGTGCATGACATGATTTCGGAGGGTTGACCAACAACTATTTATCGGAGTATGTCCACTATAATATATCGGAGGGTTGTCCACACAATTAATTATCGGAGTATGTCTATAAATATATATCGGAGGGTTATCCACAAGCAAACAAATATCTTTGTTTTGAGAACGATTTTTCATACGTGGAAAATAGCATGTGTGAGGGAGTCGGTGAGGACTCGAGGCATGAGACGGGGCATGTAGACATTCAAGTAGGGATATGCATGATTTACTTGAATGTTTGTTTGGTTGTCATTACATGAACACTTAGGTGGGGAGTAACCCATATAGGAAAATTCAACTACTAGGCATTGCTCACCTCGTCGTGGGAATAACAATTTCAGGTACTAAAGGTGCACCTGGGGATGGAATGCATCCAAGGACCTAGTGGCGAAGAAAAGGCCAAATTAGGCCTCACTTTTGTATTATGTAAATTCTGGGTAGAAAAACCCAGTTTTGTACTGTGTAAAGAACAAAGAGTTGTAATTAAACTCGTTTATGTATAATAAATACATTTTGGCAAGTTTTCCAGGTTCAAATGGCCTTTGTAGTAATAAGGCTAATTTATGTTGAATTTAGAGTGTGTTGAACCAACAAGAAAAAGAAAGGGAGGCGGGCGTAGGAGACGAGAATGAATGCGCCCGTTGTGAGGGCCTCAGTCGCGGCAGTTGACGGGGCTTGGGTATGTCGTGACAGGCTATACCTTGTTGCGACAGGGTGTGCAAGTCAAGCACATGACCAAACCTGTGTGTGCGTATGGCTTTGCATGAATGATAAGGGCCCAGACTGCGGCGTATCGGTGCGCCGCGCCTGACCAATTCTCTGCCCCATGTCGCGACAGGAGTTTTGTGTCGCGACAGGGCTAGGGCTAGGATTGGGCGACCAAGGTCGCAATAGGGGGTTCCCTGTCTCGACAAGGCGCTTTGGGAACTAGGTCGCGACCATGGAGCGGTCTGTGACCCAGGATATGGATACAGGCAAGGGAGGCGCATGTCGAGACATGGAAACGATGTCGCGACGAGGGGACGATCCTCTCTGTCACAGCAGAGGAATTCTCATTGCGATAAGAGAACCTTGAGAATCTGTCGATAATAGGAAATTCCAGCAGCCGACGGGGAAGCGGCGTTGAGGCGGCCCGAGTGTGTCGCGGCGGTATGCGGCCAGTCGCGCGTAAGTGCAGCGTCTCGATGGCCTTGATATGTACACTACCGGCTTGTGACGGTGCAGCGTATTTGTGCATTGTTTGAGTCAACGTACGGGCCCGTTTTAAAAGGACAAAAATGACCCCGAGGTTGAGGCATCACATTTTGTGTGCGAAGCGGGCATTGTCACGAGTACCTTAGCAATCTACGAAGTAGATGTCGCATCTCATGGATGTCGTTAAAAGCATATTTATATGGATTTACTCTAAATCATGATATCATGGAATCCCTAAAGGATTTATATTGCCTAAAGCAAATAGTAGAAAACCTCGTAGCATGTACTCAATCAGGTTACAATGATCTTCATATGGATTGAAACAATCCAAACACATGCCTGTGCATTTTTATTAAGAAATCACAAACCAAATTTGCGATCATTATTGTATATGTTGGTGACTTAAACCTTGTTAGAACTCTTTAAGAGCTCATAAAAACTACAAAATGTTTGAAGAATGAATTTGAAATAAAAGATCTTGAAAAAACAAAATTTTGTCTCTGCTTGCAAATAAGCACTTTCCTGCTAGAGTATTGGTTCATCAATCAACAAATATTAATAAAACTCTAAAACATTTTATTATGGATAAAGCACATCCATTAATCTCCCCAATGGTTGTCCAACCACTTGATATGAAAAAGGACCCATTTCGTCCTTATGAAAAGCATGAAATTTTACTTGGTCCTGAAGTACCATATCTTAGTGCTATCGGTGAACTTATGTATCTTATTAATATTATTGTCCAAATATTGTTTTTTCGGTCATTTTATTAGCCAAGTACAGTTTTGTTCGAACTTGAACACATTGGAATGACATCAAACATGTATTGCATTATCTCTATGGAACTACTAATATAGGTCCATTTTACTCAAATGGGTCAAACCCTGATTACTTGGATATGTAGATCGATATATTCCAAATTCACCTGAAACGAATCACAAACTATCAAATATGCTCAGTGATAATCTAGCGGTCGGTTCGCAGAAGTCAATGTTAATCTCAACATTCAAGAAGTTAATATACAAGATTAGAAAGTATCAACCAAATGATATTGACACGAGGGGGAGTATAATTGGATGTTAGTGTACAGTACTCTTTGTTCTTTGTCTAGGTTTTGTCCCATTAAGTTTTATTGACAAGTTTTTTAATGAGGAAGTCCTAATAAATTTTCTTAAATTCCATAATGGTTATTCAAAGTGAGTGTTATAAGGAAATGTGTGAATGACGGTCAATTTACAAAAGGAAGGTTGACCACCTTTGTAAAGTAAATACTAATTTATATGCTTGATGATATTACATGTACGATTTGAGTTCCTAAACATTTATAAATAGTATTCTCGGTATTTAAAAGATAAAAAATTAGAGAAAGAAATTCTCCATACTTTATCTCTCCTTTATCGATTGTCTCTCATTCTTTTTCAACAGGGAATAATATGCTTCTTTCCACTTTATTTACAATATATATAAATATATATATATATATATATATATATATATATATATATATCTTATATAATGTCTTAGTGTAACGAATTATTTATTTATATGTAAAATTTAATACTACCAAATGTTTATTTATTTTATTAAATACGTTTGAAACATTAAAAGAGTGCCTCTTAAATTCACTTCCAAAGAGTCCTAAAACAACTTTGATAAGCATTTTTATTTGTTGTCACAAAAAAAAAAAAAAAACTTTGATAAGTAATTGATCGGGTTTAAAATAATAGGCGCGCAGGCCCAGGACACGAGCTCAAATGTCAGACTTAAGAAAAGATTAAGGAGCATGCCCAATATCAATGCTCGGCCCTTGATGACATCCCGAATACAAACAAGCAGGGCCTAATTCACACATTCAAAGGTGATGAAATAATATAATCGGCCCAAGATCCATTATTAAGGAAAATACCCAATTGCAAATTAGGAAATAGGATATTTCTAATTATTACCCATCAATTAGCCACCCAACAATCGGTTTACGATGGGAAAGAAAATCCTCGCCCGATGGAGAAATATCGTATCATCCTCGACTATGAAATTATCATAGTCACCCATTATAAATGCGGGCACCCCATCGGTGAAAGTACGCACAAAGTCATTCCCTAAGCGTTGGTTTTCTCTTCCACACAGAAAGAAGCGACTTAGGCATCGAAGAGGCAGGCGAACCCATGATCCTTTTGTTTCTTATCTTGGCAAGGAAGTAGAACATCGAGTCGACGGGGCCAGGCCCTGACAATTCGGTAATCGCAGCAGGTTTTGGTTGAAAAAGCATCATCAATTTGAAAAACCGTCTATGGGAGCGATAGTTCCTTCTGAATAAAGCTAAACTCGATGTGTTGATGGTATCGACTGAGAACCTGTGGCGAAGTCAGCGATCCCAAGGATGCCAAACGTGAGGCGACATAGATGGCGATATCCCCAGAGGCTACCTTGAAACCTTTACGCGCTGATACAGCGAGATGGAGGCACTCGTCTCACTGACCAACGTCTAGCTGCGAGAGTTGGAAGCTGACTCACCGAAGCCCAGGTAAACACCCCCGGGGTAGCGACGGGCAGAAGGCCAAAACCCCATCACCCCAGAAGAAACGACAACACCTCGACCCTCCTCGAGACGAGATGGAGAGGAGGCCCGGTGGCTATAGAGCATGATCCTTACAAACCCCCAGAAGAGAATCGCAATAGGAAAGGCATGGCGAGGGGACAGAGAGAAGACGATAGGCCCATCGGCTAGGAAATAGGGAGCGGTCGTGGGAGCGGAGGTTGGGAGATCGGCAAGGCTTGGCCACATGAGAAGGAGCGGTAAGGCGGGAGCTCCGGTCTCTATGGGCATACAGTGCAGACAAAATGAATCCTCGTTCATGGTCAGTCTTGCACTTCCCTCTTAGGAAAAATTCGAGAATGCACGCGAGTGAAGCGTTTGACGCATAGAAAGACCCCATTGATCACCTTAACACATACAAGAACCAGATGGAGCTGCATGGATATCAGGACCCCATACGACGCAGAGCCTTCGCTATCACGCTAAAGGGCCCAGCATTGGCCTGGTTTAATAGACTCCCACCGTCTTCCATCTCATCATTCACAAAGCTTTCCATCGCGTTAGTCTCCCACTTTATCGGAGTAAGGACGTACATGAAGCCAAGTTATCATCTTCTGACCATAAAGTAGAGCTTGTAGGAGAGCTTGAGGTCATATGTCAAGAGATTCAACGCAGAGTCGTTAAAGGTGGATATTCCTGACGAAAAATTCGCCATTACCGCTTTCATCGCAGGGTTGGGGTGCAGTCGAAAGACCTAATGTTCTCTATCTCAAGAACCCTCGGGTGAGCATGGTAGGGGTCCTCACGAAAGCGAGAGAAGTATATTAGCAGGTGGAAGAAGCTCTCTTATCGAGTAGAAAGGAACTCTTCTACTCAAAGGAAAGGCGGGGGCGACCAGCGGAGCGAAGCCCCGAGGGGCGGGCGAGACGGGGGACGGATCCCGAGGGGAGGAACAGGGAGAAAAAAAAGAGCGGTCCCAGACGAGGGAGCGTCGGAGACCACAGGACCACCTCGGCTGAGCTACGGCGATATTCACACCGTGATACACCCCACTGGCCGGCCTCGTATCACGAGGTCTACGCAAAGTGCGACATGAAAAATTCTGAGGTGGCCATCTCGGTCGTCGGACCTTGAGACAACACCAAATCTTTGCCAGGTTCCATAGGGATCATGGACAAGGCAAGATGACTACATCCAGTGAGGAAAGAGATTGAATACGTCCAGGCACGGACATCTTTGCCATTACGTGGCCTCAAAAGGGCAGATACAAGTCCAGCCACCACCACCTCGTCGGCTAACTTGGCTCGGCTGGCGGAATCTTTGGGAGAAATCCATGTGATCTCGGAGGGTTTTACAGAGGTGGAGAGTCAACTGACAGGAGGCCCACTTATCACGATCGGATCGGAAACATTAGAAGTACAAGCCGTATCCAAACTTCCTCGGTAGGATACTACCATAACCTTTCGGACTTATTTGGAAGCGCGACATCCCGTGACAATCCACTTGTGATAAAAGCCATAGTAGCTAATAAAACGATCCACAGGGTCCTTGTCGACAACAAAAGCTCGACCGACATCATCTTCGCATCAGCTTTCGACAAAATAGGCATTGGAAAGGAGAAGCTAGGGCCGGTCAGCGCGCGCCTCGTGGGTTTTAGGAGAGTCTTTGCCTTGAGAGATTACGTCTGAGTTAGTGCTCACATTGGGGGCCCCCATGCGAGCTACGACAATTGAGATTTCTCATAGTAGATGCCCAGTCGACTACAACATGTTCTGGGTAGGGCCCTCTCTGTGACTCTATAAGTCATCCTCCGCTATCTGGTTATCAAATTTCCAACTCTGAATGGAGTAGAATGGTTCGAGGAAACCGAGGCGCATAGACGGGAATGTTACTCGGCTTGATGAAGCCAAAGCACGGTTGACAACATATGCTGTGGGCCAGGCTCGACATGTGAGATGAGGTAAGCACCCGACCTACGCCCTCAGAAGAACTAGAGCCTGTACAACTTAGTGACCAGCCAAAACACCTCGTCTACATAGGATCTAAGCTAACTAAAGACATCAAAAGCCCTCTCATCCGTTTTCTAAAGCAGAACATGAAGATTAGCAGAGCTTGGGGAAGACATGGGCGAATCGACCCAGTGATCACCGCAATTTGAACATCAATCCCTCCTTTAAACCGGTCAAGCAAAAGAGAAGGAGTTTTGCCCCACAAAGACAGAAGGTGATTAATGAAGAGGTCGGCAAGCACCTCCAAGCAAAGGTAATCAGAGAGGTGGAATACCTTGAGTGGTTGGCCAACGTTGTTCTTGTCAAAAAAGAAAATGGCAAGTGGCGGCTTTGCGCGCCGATTTCCGCAATAGAGATATCAACAGGGCCTGCGAAAAGATAGCTTCCTACGCCGGATTGACCTCATAGTGGGCGCCCACGGCTAATCGCAGACTCCTCGGCTTCACTTGAAGCCTTCTCTGGCTACAATCAAATGGTATGGATCAGCGACCGAAAAATGCCTCATTCGTCAGCCCAGGCGAGAACTGCATTGTCGAGTGATGTCGCCACAGTGTGAAAGAGCATTAGGAGCCACCTACCAAAGGTTGGTGAACAAGATGTTCCAAAAGCAAATCGGAGCATCTATGGAGGTATATATAAATGACATGTTGGTAAAATCGGTAAAGGCCGAGCTCCACATAACCCACTTAGCAGAGGCGTTCTAGGTCCTGAAAAGTTACAATATGAAGTTAAACCCAGCCAAATGCGCCTTTGGAGTCTCCGCCAAGAATTTCTTGGGTTTTATAGTCAACAGCCAGAAATAAGCAAGCCGGATAAGATAAAGGTCGGTACTGTGATATCTTTGCCTCCTTTAAACATTAAGGACATCCAACGCCTGACAAGGAGAATAGTTGTGTTGGTAAACCGTGTCTAAGGATAGCAATGAAATGTCATCCTTTTCTTTCGTATTGAAAAAGCCCTTCGATTAGGATGCACAACTGCCGAAGGCATTCACTGCACTCAAATCCTGCCCAGAGCTCTCCCCGTTCTAGTAAGCCCTTCCCGAGGAGGGCTCCTCACTCTCTGCAGTGCGTTTAGGACTTCTCCCAGCTAGTGTCGTCTGGTCGGAGAGCGGGACGAGTCTGTGACCGGTCCTGCTTGTGCGGCCCAGGAGCTACGGGGGAGCGGAGGTATCTAAGATGGAGAAGTTGATCCTGGCGTTGGTAACTGCATCTCGGAAAACTCGGAGCCTTGCTTCGGCTCATGCGGGTGAGAGTCGGTCGAGATATGGAGTAAATAGCAGATCTGCATGGCACGAAACCTGCGGAAGGATGATAAAGTGGGCTATAGAATTTGTGATGAGTTCGACGTCAGTACAAACCAGGACGCGATAAAGGCGAATCGGCATATTTCATCATGGAAATTCCGCAGCGAGTCTCTGAAGCTGACCTCTATGCGGAGATTGTCGGTGGTGGGGCCGCGATAAGGAAGCGGTGCGGGTGCGATCGACCTCTCGAAGAGATAGATGTGGAATCGCCCTCAGATCGGCTTCGAGCCTCAAATACTTGAGTAAGTATGAGGTATCATAAATTGGACTTAACCTCGCCCACTCATTGCAGGAAACCGTCGGCTAAGTAAGCAACGACTCCCAATTGGTGGTAAAACATATAGAAGACTCCTACGAAGCTAGAGGTGAGAAGATGATCTTGTATCTCAAGAAGGTGTGAGAATTGCTTAAAAAATTCGTACGAGTTCAGGTCAAACATGTACCAAGAGCAGAGAATTCTGGCGATGCCTTAGCGAAAACTAGCAGCTGACCTCACAAGAAGACTTGGCGGTGATACACGGTGGGCACCTCCCGGAACCCACCGATGGCATCGTGATGGAAGAAGTCTTGTGTGATGTCCAAACCAATTGGATAGACCCCATATGGGATTATAGTGGAAGGAATTACATTGCCAGCGGCCAAAGGAGGCATCGAGCTGAGCAAAGGTTGGCAAGATTCACCGTTCATCGGGGGACCCTTTATAAGCGAGGCTTCTCTACGCCCATTCTTAAGTGTGTAGGGAAGGAAGACGCCAACTACATACTCAGGGAGGTACACGAAGGCATATGTGACAACCACATTGGAGCTCGGACCTTAGTAGGAAAAACCTTGAGGCAGGGGTACTATTGGCCCACAATGCTCAAAGACGCGTCAGAACTAATCAGAAAATGCAAAGTTTGTCAGGAGCATGCCAAGATCTCTCATCTCATCCTAAGCGTGACATCGATCCTGAAGCCCACAGCCTTTTCAACAATGGGGCTAGACATATTGGGACCCTACCCATTGGAAGGAGACAATGCAAATTTATCATTATTATTTAGTGGACTATTTGCAAATGGTGAGGCGAGCCATAGTGACAATCACGAGAGCGGAAAGTGCGTAGCCGTGCAGCGTTACATAATATGCAAGTTCGGGATCTCGAGGTCCCTCGTGTCTGATAATGGGAAAAAGTTCGACAATCCTAAGTTCGGGGGATTTACAACGCCGAGCTCGGAAATCAGAACTACTACTGTCCCAAACTCATCAGCGGTCATGGGCCATGAGGTCACTATAGGACTCTTAGGTGCTGCGAGAGCTGGCAGGAATATCCCCAAAAAGGAAAATGGGTAGAGTACCTCCCGAGTGTTATGAGGCACCTGAGGAAACTACAGCATAAGTTAGCAACTTAGGAAACCCCGTTCGCTCTAGCCTTTGGCATGAAGCAGTAGCTCCAGTCGAGGTCGGATTAAAATCACCAAGGATTGAATTCGCGAAGCCTTGAACACAGCAGAGGAGGTCCTTTGCTAAACCTGGATCTCTAGAAGAAAACGGGCAAGTCTAAGCGTTGAGGACTATCACGGAAAACTGACTAAGATACTATGACCCGAAGAGATTCGACCCGAGAGTTATGGCCAAGGCGACCTGGCTCTAAAAAAAGCTACTGCTAGTAAGTAAGGCCAAGTAGCCACGAGATCGCGTAAACTCGGAGCCAGTGGCTGGTCTCAGAGCAATTGCTTCGAAAAGATGAGAATATCCTAGAAGGCCGAGTAGCCGTAGACGTATGGCTTAGGAATGATGGCTTAGATTACAAAGCATATTTTCGGAAGGCCCAGTAGCCCGCAGGCTGCGTAGCTGAGCCTAGTAGCTCGGATTCTGAGCTTAATTTAACCAGAGGCATAATAGCCCCAGAGGCCGGTGGCCGCGGGGCCATGCCTTTCAGGGCGATGGCTCATGGGAGCTGGTGCCAGGCGAATAGCCTAGAGGCCAGGGTAGCCCGCGAGACCATGTAGCTCGGGGAGCCCGATTAGCTCAAATTCTGAGGAGCATAAGCGCTCAAGGCCTCGTAGCGAAGTGACATTTCGGTTTTCATAGCAGTGGGTGGGAATAGCCTGAAGGCCCGGTAGCCCGCAGGCCATGTAGCTCGGGGCTCGGTGAGCTCAGGATTCTGAGCTTAAGCGCCTAATAAGGTCTGCCATGACCAGGAGCCTGATGGCTCCGGTTTCGGGGATGGCGGCAGGCGCCAACAAGAGCCAAACAGCTCTCTCAAATCGGCAAAACAATAAAAAGAGCGATAGAATTAATCGAGGAATCTTTGTATATCAACGAAAAGTCAAGATCATAAAATACAAAAATCCCGGGCTCCGCGCCCAAATATAGCAAGGTTAAAATAAAAAGCCTAGGTGCCTAAGGTCGGACCCCGACTTGCGGAAGTAGAGGGCTCAAAAGGAGGAGCCCTAGCGGGCGAGGCAGAAGAGCTAGCCCTTGGAGGAACCCTAAGATCATCAGTTAGGGGAGCGCAATCAGGGGCCCCCGAAAGCACCTCGGCGCCCTGTCAACCTTAGCCTCGGAAGCTGATCCTTCTACCTCCTCATCAAAAAGCTGGGTGTTGAACTCTAGGTCTTGGAAAGCTCGGGAAGCCTGCTTGGCTAGAAGCGAGTACTCAGGAAGCCCCGTTGGGGTGAAGGCTGTCAGCCGCCCATCCGGCTGGCAAAGCCTCCTACCTCTCTAGGTCCATCCGAAGCTTGCCGAGCTCCTTCGTCAAGCGTTCCACGGAGTTTCAGGCCTCAGGCCATGGCGAACCCAGGTCAACGTCACACTTTGGCGCTAAGTCACCCTTGTGACTGCAACTCCTCTGGCGATCGCGGCTACGTCTTGGTGACCTTCTGGCGTCCTCAGAAGGCCTTCTTTTCTCTATCCTCGGCCCGCGCCCTCGCCGTCGAAGCATGCTTCAGGTCAGACTTATGCTTCAAAAGCTCCTCAGTCATGTCCCTTATATGGGCTCGAAAGTCAGCCCTCTTAGAGGTCAAGGAAGCAACCTTATCCTTATAAGCTTTCGCAGCCTTGGCGGAGTCCTCGATAAGGTAAGCCCTCCTTTCCAGACCTTTCGCATACGTAGTTACCTGCCAAAGGACAAGAAAGAGTCAGTTAACAAGGCGAAGCAAGAAAGGATCAGGCGGAGCGTTGGGGCTTGTCTGAAGCGGTTCCACTGACGAAGAGCAGGCCTCCTCAGCGGATAGAGCGTCCACCTTCACGGTCGGAGTCACAAGGATGGAGAAACGCCCGACGGTAATCCCGCTGTGAGGCGACGAAGTCCTCACCCCTCTGGCCTGCGATCCCTCCTCACCTCATCAGGCGTGCGGGAGGGGCGACCTGCTGTGACATGGGACTTCAAACCAAAATAGGAAGAACCTCCCGTGGGGGCTGGTAGCCCACCCCCTGAAGAGCCTCCCGAAACCGACGGCGGATGAAGGCGAAGGCCCCGTAGCTAAAAATCTTACCGACGGGGCAACCCTTAGAAGCCTGAGATTTCCGCTTCAAGCTCCTTTTCTTCTTGGCCAACACATCAGGCGGGCTGGCTCTCTAGGTAGGCAGCGCGTTAAAGGCTCTAAAGCAGATGAAGAGGAGTTGGAGACAAAAGAGGCAAAGGCTTCATGGCCAGAGAAAAGGGAGAGGCCTCGAAGGAAGTCGGGGCGGGCCTCGTACCCAAGCGGTCCGGGAATATCCCGACCTAATGAGGCTGGAATAGGCACGGGCGCGCCAGGCCCAGCACGCTTCCTCTTCATCTTCAGGACTAAGATCGGGCCGAGCACCTGAAGGCCACGCGACCAAGGCAATGTTAGAAATATCCTATAGCCTTTGAAAACCAGGCCAAACCAAAGCGAAGGGGAGCTCACGTAGGTTCTCGAGAAGTAGTCCAGACGGCCGGAACGCCAAGTGTGTCCTCCCGAGTCAAAGGGATTGTACTTCCCGATGCTGACCAGCCAAAGAAATAATGTTTCCTTCCAATACTTGTGGGAAGGCCGGAAGGTCCGGGAAATAGTGTCAGCAGGCGTTGGAGCGCTTGGAGATATAAAGAAAGCCTTCAGTGGCCTCCTTTACGCTGAAGAAGTCTAAGAGCAGGGCTATCTTGGGAACACCCAGTTCTGTCACTAAACGACTAGCATTACTACGAATACCCCAGAAGTTGGGGGAAAGCTAAGAAGGGCAGACATTAAAATGTTGTAGAATCCTTTTTATAAAGGGATGCAAAGGGAAGCAGAGGCCATTCTCGAACTCCACCTCAAAAAAGCACACCATCTTGGGCACTTGGACGACGTAGGAGGTCAGCACGTCAGGCACCAAACCTAGACCCCAAATGGGGGCCCATACCAGGCTGCAAAGACCTCACCATATGAAGGTTCAACTCGACTAAGGCCTACGCCCTCAGCATTCTGTATAGCAACCCTCAAATATTCAAAGCCGCTAGGATATCGTATTTCACTAATTTTGCCCTTACCTTTATACAAAGGGAAAGGAGGTCCCCTTAGGGCAACCCAATGGACCACCACAGCCAAACTGTCGGACTCACCACCCGTCCACCTTGAACCAGACGTCTCAGCGGAATTACTCCCTATACACAAAACAGAAGAACGATTAGGACCCATGGAGATATCCAGGGCAAAACATGGAAAAAGGAAATCAAAGAAATAATCACGAGAACCCCTGACCCAAGCGAGCCACAAACCTCATGAGACTTGAGCAGAAAAAGACGAAGAAGAAAAAATGTACCAATCCCAGAAAAAGGACAAGAGGACAACCCCTAAGCCAGATATCATGAACCACCAAAAGCAGCCCTGAACAATGGTTAGACAAATTTCAAGAAAAAAGCAAAAACTTGCAGAGGCAAAAAGCAGAATAAAGGGGAACCGGTCTGACGATTGGGCGTTTTTAGGAAGCTAGAAGCCATAGCGAAATGGCTGTAATCGAAAAGCCATCATTATCACAAGGCGTTGGACAGCGACAAAGCCCTAATCAAAACTTCCCTAAGTAGCCACGTGGGAGTCACATGATCAGCAGTGCGACCGCACTACGCTCGCTTTAGTGAAAATTTCAGAGCGGCTGATTGAGTTTAAAATAATGGCGCGGGCTTGAGACCACGAGCCCAAATATCAGGCTTAAAAGAGATTGAGGCATGCCAATATCGGTTATTGGTCCATGTGACATCCCCAAACTACAGGTCAACGAGGGGCCCAATTCACCTTGAAAGGTGGGTAATATAATCGGCCCAAAGAATCGCGTGATGAGGAAAAATACTTGATTTCCACGATTAGGAAATAGGATATTTCCTAATTATTACCCATCAATTATCCCTTATTAATCGGTTTATGATAAGGAAATAAAATCTCTCACCCAATGGGAGAAATATCGTATCATCCTCAAACTATGAAAGTTATCATGATCACCTATTATAAATATCAGGCCACCCCATCAGTGAAAGGTACGCATAAGAAATTCATTCCTGGCAGGTTGATTTTCTCTTTAGGAAAAGAAGAAGCGACTTAGGCATCGAAGAGACAGCAGGCGAACCAGCCGAATCCTTTTTGTTTCTTATCTTAGCGGGGCGGACATTCGAGGAAGTCAGCCGGGCCAGAGCCCGGCAATTCTAGCAAGCTCCCGGCCAGAGTTTCGGTTGAAAAAGCATCATCGGTAATATTATTATTATCTTCCTACAAAAATTACTTCAGAGTTTTAGAATCCCAAGCATTAGATTGATTCTTTCGTAAAAAGTAATTATGATTAAAGCGTTCTAAGAGTTCGTTTGATGGTAGTTCTAAAAAGATACTTTTAGAGCAAAAAAATGCGTTAAAATGAAAATTATACAACAAAATTTAGAACACTTTTAAAAGTTAAAAAAAAAAAAAAACCCACTTATGTGTTTTATGAAGAAATATTAAGCGATATTTCTATACTTAAAGGCATTTTAAAAAGAAAATACTTAACAAAAATTCTTCCAATATACATAGCTTAAGGTTAAAACTTTTCATTGTAATCACATGTGGAACTGAATCTTGCAAACTTAGGCAGGTGGCAAGTAGTGATTGAAGTTAAATTTTATCTATATATGAGCTTATATTATATATATATATATATATATATATATATATATATATATATATATATATATATATATATATATATATATATATATATATATAAGAAAGAAGACGATAATAAAAATAAAAATAACATGAAATTATAATATTAAATAACCATAAATAAAGATAAAATTTTATTTTAAAACATACCTTTGAAGTATTATTGAATTCCTAAAATTCAATTTATTTTCCATAAAAATCAATACATGATGCCAATAATGGATTTGCTATCTCGTCTCATAACACATTTATTTTATTTGTGACATTTTGAAGTAGTTTAGAATCTTGAAATTCTTCATTATCATACTCATATTTTGGCACAAATTCTGGATTGGAATCAAACTTCTGAAACGTTGGATTTGTATACGCACTTATTAAAATGTAATTATGGAGGGCCATAGTAACAACTACAATATTTGTGTATCAAACCGTGAGGCATTATCCTTAAAATCTTCCATCATGCTTTCCAAAACTCCAAAGCTCCGTTCAGTACAGCTCTTTAAAGATGAGTGTCATATGGTGAACACTTCTTTTATATCATTTTAGTCATCCAGCGATTTCTAAAATCGATAAATGGTATCTAGTTCCTCCATGGGTGAAATCCTTCACGTTGTGAATGATATGAATTCACTAAATAATCTTGTCACACCCCCGATTCAGAGCGGGCAGATTGGCGGATCAGGCAGAGTTAAGGACGCGAGACTCAGGCAGGACTCTTTGCGATTTTTTTTTTTTTGTAAAGCCAGCCAAGCGCTTTTTGTGTGGGGCATGGCCCATCTTATATAGAATCACAACATCATAGACATATATATTGAGTCCGTTTACATATTCCACTTTGCGCTTTCCTGATTACAAATCGGAGCCCGCGGGCTAACATGTAGTGAACCCTTACAAGTGTGTTAGCCCAACTGTATGCTGATGTTTGCTGATGTCTTCTCCTGTACCTACAAGGATTTAAAACCCGTGCTAAGCTTTAAGCTTAGTGGGAAGCATATCTTATAACTTATACTGATGCACATGCATTTAAGCCCGAATCATGATAAACTTATAGCGACTTGACCATCAAAATCATCATGAATTCATATAAATCCGTTATATAACGGGTCAAATCATATTCGAGCAAACTTGGGGCATATGTCTGATGGCAGGCATCCCGATTCATCATCTCTTTTACATAACTCGGGAATTACACTTATGGTAGACTTATCCCTTATTGGATCTCTTATACTCGCCAGCCGATCGGATCTTATTCTTGTCGATTTCGTATCTTGTATTGATTATTCGTATGCGTATACTTATCTCAAACTCATATTTAAGTCTCGTGGGATTCTGGGGAACTATGTACTCCATAGAATTGTAACCATGTTGATATTTAAGATCTGTCTCATATCTCAGTAGGAGTTCTGAGAACTTATACTTATCCTACGGAGTTGCTTGTTCGGAGAATGCGGGTAGATATCACGAGAGATTACGGGCATTATCTTGGATTTCTGGAACTTAATCTTATACGGGAGTACCCGTGAGTACTACTTGATCAAATGTTTAGCTCACGATGCAGAAGCTTTGTGTTGGTAATCTTCAATAAGTCTAGGTTGCGTATACCTATGCTCATGCGGGTGCGGTAGGTACTACGAGGAGTTTATCCTTGTCTTCACGGATCTTCTACTTGGCCCTTTCTGAGTTTATTACGAAGCCCATTTGGGATCTTATCCCGGTATTATGGAGCATATACATGTATTTGATTTATATGTACAGTATATACTTGTCTTCTGAGAACTTATACTTGTTTCTGAGAGCGAGTTCTTGCCTTCGGACACATACTTGTCTTCTGAGAACTTATACTTGTATCTGAGGCCTTATTCTTATCTTACGAGATCTTATACTGGGATTCTGGGGGACTTCATTACGTATTTCGGATGCAAGTACCCATAGGTACTGAGAACACATTTTGGTACCAAGAGTGCTGGTAGGGGCTAGAGCAGTTCGAATACAAGAGCACCGGCGAGTACTCACGAACTTATCGAATCTGAGGGACTTATCGGGCGGAGTGCGGGTAGATTTCTGAGGACTTGTATTCGGATACGGGACTTATCAAATGCATGAGTACCGTGGGTACTACGAGGACTTATCGGATACGGGACTTATCGGATGCGAGGAGTACCGTGGGTACTCACAGGACTTATCTGATTTGCCACTGGACTTAGTCCTTCGTAGGCACGAATCACGGATTCATTATCACGGAGTAGCAGAAGTGAAGTTATTCTTGGACTTGTACTTATTTCGGAATTTATTGTACTTGTTGTACGTCTGAGAGTACTTTAGTAGGTACTCACAGAGCTTACTTATTAATGTCGCGTCACGAGAGTACCTTAGGTATATAGACTTATACTTGTTTCAGATCTGCAGGGATTACCTGTGAGTCTTCTTGGACTATATATTGGGATCTCACGTGGGAATTTATGGGGTTTCTTCAAATCTGAGTGCTAGTGAGTGCGACCAGAACTTAGCTGGGATACGGTACCGGTAGGTCTTGCGGGAACTTATCCGGGATCTTGGGAGATTGCAGTAGATGCTTACACCAGCAAATCTGAGGTGCAGCCAGGTACTGAGGAACACCTCTGAGAGGTACCGTGGGTACAGTTCGGATCTTTACATAGCCCAGGTTCTTTTATTCTTATTCGAGGTCTTATCATATAATTGTTAGATTTCCTAGACCGTGTCTGGATGGGTAGGACCGCGGCCGCGATAAATTTACCGAAGGTACAGTACAGATCACGAGTCTTGGCGGCACCTAATCGAATCTAGGAAGTACTAGTGTGTCAGGAAGCACGGTCGAGAGAATGTAGGTAGCACCCAATCGGGGATAGGAAATTGCTGTGTGGCAGGAAGCACGGTCGAGGAAAGTGTAGTAGCACTAATCGGAGGAATGCCAGAGTACTAATGTGCGAAGCACGATAGGAAATTAATCGTGTCATTCAATAACTGGTCTTAGGCAATTCTACAATTATGTGGGAGTTATCTTACTATCTTATATTAGAGCATTATTAGCCACATTATACGTTCATGACGGATCGTATTCCAAATGCGGTAGGTATGATGAGCATGTAATCACACCTTAACCATGTTCATGTTGCTTCTATGAATCTACGTTACCCAGGAGTGAATCAATCAATCGGATCGTCTGAGCTCGGGGATCATGGCATTTCATGCCAACTAGTGGGTTTCTGGAATTTACCGAAATAGTTTGCGATATTAATTTTTCCAGTACATTTTCTCCATATTTGACACTGGATTATTTGTGCTCCTTCAAATCTAGGTGATAAGGGTTCATTTCAATTGGAATCACCCAAATCGAACCTTAGAAACTCAGATCGTCGGCCTTTCGGGACTACTCTATAATCTAGCGATGCAGGAAATGGGCTTTGCCTTTGAGTGAATTTTTGGGCTATCTAGAGTCAGGAGGTAGGAGATACTTATTAAATATGGTTTTGTTCTCCTTGAAGTCTATTTTAAGTGGCCATGAATCACTTTCAATCGGATAAGAAATGAGCAAGTTATGGCCAAAATACAAAAGCGGTCAGAGCAGGAGAGAGCCAGAACAAGTTCTACCGGTAGGACTTAACTTCCTCTGGTAGGACTTGGCCAAAATGACCCGGAATCGAGTTCTACCGAGGTAGAACTTGCTTCTGATAGAAGACACCCACGAGAATGCCCAGAATGGGTACTTTCTCACATTTTTCCTTCACTTTAATCCATGGATCACTCCCACACTTCCCTACGCACCTCAAAACCGTTTCAATTCTTGGAATGTCTTTTCCTATTCAATTCATCTTTTTCATTTCTTATCTTCTTTCAAACACTTTCCATGAATTTCTCCCAAAAATCATTTTAATATGGGTCTTAACCCATACACAAGCTAAACTCAGGATTTGTTGGGGTTTACTCTAAACCCTAACTCAATTATAATATTTAACCATGAATCGACCTCGAGAGGATTCCTACTTTTCTTTATTAGTTTAGGTATTTACCAACCCTACCTTCAATAAATCTTTGATTAGGAAGAAATCCTAACAAACCCTAGATTTGGAACTCATATACCTCTCTAGAATCCCATACAAAATCCATGTGATTCATAATAGAGTTCATATCCAAGGTTAGATCCATACAAAAATCCAAGTTCCATACCTGCCACCTCCTTCTCTTTCCCTCTCTCTTCTTCTTCTCTTCTTCTTCTTCTTCCTCTTTCCTTCTTTTTCTCCCCCTTCACGCTTGAGCCCTCTCAAAATGGTGAGAGAATAATTTGTCTTTAAATTCACAGATTTCTAAGGCCATGAGCCTCCTCCAATAAAAAAACCCATTGTTTCACTACTTCTTTGCTCTCAACTGGCCATTTGTATTCAGTTTCATACCTCCTCAAATCTGTAAATTTATGAAATTTTTAAGTCCCCTTCTTATCAATTTACAATTTTGTCCTAAGTTTTAACTTTTGGCCTCTCGTTTCCAGTTTCCGTGAGATTTAACCTACCTAAACATTTAAATTACGCCTGATGTAATTCCTAAATTATGCTCTAAAACGACTGCATATTCTTCTCACTACATAACATCATCATTTAAAATGTCAACACAAACATAAACCATTAGAACCGTAGCAACATGTAAGAAAGAGATATATATATATATATATATATAAAGAGAGTATATATATATATATATATATATATATATATATATATTATAGTTGTGCATGTTCGGAGGAGGTTTTGGGAGGTCCAAGTTCCCTTTTACTAATGCATGTTGAAAATAAGCATCATGAGTAGTGTGGGTACCCTCCCAACCAACCAAAGACGTAAATTCCAAATTAAAGTTACATACGCCAACTCACATATCGAGTTGGTATCCTTTTGATCTATAAACGTGGCTAGTCCTTCTTTACGGACAATCTAAGGGATACAGCGAGTTCCATCAATGGCACCTATACAATCCTATAAATAAACATCAAACAATAAATTATTTATATTTCACATAAGACATGAGCAATATAATAGGGATGTGTCTATCTATTATTTTCACATTTCTCGACGGGGATATCACTAATGTTGTGTCTTTTGGCTTGATAAGATGAATGGAAAAGGATAGCACCGATTTCATGACTTTGTGAAAATGTCTAGATACGGTATTTCAAGAATGTTGAAAATGCTCCTCTACTTGTATGTTAGATGCTCCTACTGCTAAACAATAAATAAGCATTCCAACTTTTTCAAGCAATGACAACCTACTTGAAGTTTGTAGATCGTAATATTGCGTGTGTGTAAATCACTACAAAGGTTGAGAAATGTATGTATTCATTCTAAACATATTTAGCGCTCTTCATTTCCTCTCTCTTCTTAATATTTCCATCAACTACACATTCTCCTTTCGTATAGAATCCACATACAAAAGTTGTTTATGTGGAACTTACATAATGTCAGAGAATAACAAATCTACGCCGATGCACTTTTCTCATGCATCAGCTTCATGCCTCCTCATCACTCCATCAATAACCACTATAAGAAGCACAATGACGCTTAAAAATGCCTTTTCAAGAATAACATCATGCGTCACTTATCGAAAGTGTCATCCCCCTCGAGCCCGACATAATAAGTACTTGTTGCCTTTAACGGCATTTTTGTAGACAAGAAGTAGGCTTATAATAAACATCATTGTTTAGTAAAGATGACATTGACATTTTTTATAAGTGACATTGTTTAGCAATATCCTACAATGACGTTTTTTAAAAGTGTCATTAAATGAAATCTTGACGCTGATAGTAGATCAATCATGACATTTTCCATATTACATCGCTTAGTCTCACATTATTTGATTCATGAGACATTTTGTATAAACATGGAGAGTATATTATTTACAAAGGATTTGACATTCATAGAATTTTCACTTGTCATTGTTGATTATAATGCATCAACATGATAAAGCAAAGATGTTCCGTAGTTTCTATTCATAAATGAGGAACTTGTATTTTCAACCAAACCACATGTCATAAAAACACATATTAAAATAGTAAATAAAGGCATACTTTAGGTTAGTTTTAACATTCACTCCCTCTATTCTTCTCTTTTTTTTTTTTTTTTTACATGCCAACCAATGGTGTCTGACTCAACAAATTGCTTCTCGTACCTTGACAAAGCACAAGTTACTCAAAACGCAACTCCATGCAAAAGAAATTAACTATAATTAATTACAATTGGAGAAAAAAATTTGTTTAATAAGGGTGATAGTGTAACTTGCCAATGTTGTCATAATACATTGAGGCCAAAACTCTTCATGTTTTCCTTACTCATCAACAAAAAACTCTATAGTTGAAAACAAAAACAAAAGATTATATGAAAATAATAAAATTCCAACTACATATCCCCTTTTGTAAAAATATTTAATAGGAATGAAAATAATGAAGTTGGATATCCCATGGAAAATACCTAGTATCACCACAATATTCATGAACCTGCTGCAAGTCTACACACTCGCCAAACCCTAGCAAAAAAAAAGCTCCCTTAGATACCTATGAGTCCTGCAGATCTAATCAATAACTTAGTTTGGTATTGGGAAATTAGATGTCATGATAGTGGAAGAAAACCATGAATTTTTAAAGTGATTATATCCAACAATTTACTTCCAAACATATAGTTAAAGAGAAAGACGTATGAACCTCATCATAAGTGATATATTGATATAATGTAATTGCTCATGCGTCCATGCAAAAAATGTGTCCCCAAAGCTTATCAAATGAAGAAAGTGAGCAGAGTGTGACCGCCACCACCCATTCGTGAGATCGCATTTCCCGCCAACTCATCTTTGTTGTAAGATTTTTTTCCATGAAACTATTAAAAGTAAATAAAAGTTTCATCAATTACATTGAAAAATAAAATTTATATATTAGATAATCAATAATGAATCATCATATACTTTGATGCAAGACATTCTTGATCGCATTAATGATCTCATCACATAGTATCCACATTCACGCTCTTCTGGCTGTTGGACACTATATATGTAAATCATTGCTTCACATATTTTGTAGGTTACTGTAAGTCATAATAATGGATACAAACAGAAGGCAAACAAACTAAAATTTTACATTATTTAATTTTTATATGAGTTACTTACTCTACTACAACCCAAGTAGTCTCTCTTGATGCATTTACGTTTTTGAGGTGGATGAATTTAAGAGCCATACAAGAAAATAATGGTTCTTGTTACCAACTATACCTCTTGCTATGATTAGGGAAACACGTTGAAAAGCCTTACAGTCAACTTCAGCCACCATAGGTCTGAAGAGGTCATATGTAATTTTCCCATCTGTGGACTTCAATCTAAAAAAATTACTAATAAAACTATTATGGTAAAACATTGACTGACTCGATACAATTGTTTTTGAAACCCAGAAAGGTCCATGAACTAAAGCACCAAGTGTTATTATTATGATATATTGCATGTCATTCTGTGTGATCTAAAAAGTTACAACTTTCAAATGTATATTTTATTTATCATGAATTTTTTGTGATAATAGAATTTTTTGTTTATTATCTTGCACTTTTGTAGTGCAGATCAAAGCAAGAAAAACATGCAATGTAGAGTCATCTACTCTCCAAAAGAAAAAGATTCTCAAAGGACCTTATTAAATGTAATGGGCAATATGATATTCGCTGAAAAATAAAAATATTTTATTTTATTCTATATTTGAGATGATGACTTAAACATAGAGTCATGAGGCGGAAAATTAATGGTTCCTTTTCTATGGAACGTATGCAGAGGAAACAAGGATATACTTATCGGGAAGCCAAAAGACCGAAAAATCAGGAGCTCGAGGTGCAAAAACTGACTTCAAGAAGAATCCATCCAAAAGAACCTCCCGCACTCTCAATGTTTCCTTCTCTTCCCTTCCTCCACAAGCCTCCTTCAAGTGAAAAACACGAAAAATATTCAATCAACCATATCTACGTGTGAATCGTTCCAGGGCAACATGTAATCAAAATCAATATCTTCAGCGCTGAAACCATCAAAAACAATTAGAAAATCAACTTCTGTTCCTCTTAGCTTAACCCATAAACAACAAAATTAGCAAACAAACACAAAACTTAGGAAAAAAAATATATATGATCACTTAGAATACTTAAATATAGCATCCTTGTACTAAGCCCGAAAACTAAGGCAAGAAGATTTTATTTTCATGCCAAAAAAATGTTTTAATTTGATTTTGATTTTGATTTTCTTCCAATTCCTTCTAGAGCGCACACAATATTTCTCGTGGTGTTAGGTTCAATTTCCTTGGAATGGGAAAAAACAAAAGCCATAATAAGATTTCACCCTTCATCAATAAGAACAAAACCCCACCTCCCTTGATCCAAAACAATTTCTACATTGGTGCCTCAAATCAGGGAGAGATTACTTCCCGTGTCCAAACAACAAGAAAAACCTAAAATTCAAACATTCCACTTTTTCTTCCCAAGTACACCATCAGCAACCAAAGACATTTTCCTGGCACTTACACTCACACAAATGAGTAGGTGCCTCTGTAAACAGTACCCCCTTCCCTTCATCCCAGACATTCCAGCCCTATTTCCAAATTTCTGGAAACCAAACAAAATTGAGCTCTAGTAACAGTCAAAAAGGTGTGTTGTTGATGTTGTCGGCGCCTCTGGCAGAGGTGATGAGTTCTCCTTCGAACAAACCAAAAGGACTCACTATTTTTATGGAGAACGAGACCACGCAACACCAAAAAAGAATAGGGGACTGGAAAATTGAGATGAAAAATATGAAAATATCTCATGGGCTTAGAAAGAAAAATCATCCAACTCACAACAAAACCCGTAAAATCGGGTCACAAAAAATAAAGTAAAAATTCAAAATCTCAACAAAAACCACAAATACCCAAAAATTAGAATACAAACAAAAAAAAAAATAAGAATCAAACTCCATTCGCACAATCCTCGCCTTTAAAATCAACAAAAACCCAAAAAATTAAAAATGACCATGGATCTTCGAGACCCACCCATGAAGAATGGACGCTCTCTTTCCTCTCCTTTTTTTTTTTACTTAAGGATTGAACTGAGCAAGATTCAGTAGAAAGAAACAAAGAGATAGAAAGGAGGTGAGAAAGAACGGGAAAGAAAGGAAAATAAACCATAGAGAGAGGGAGAAAGATGGGTGCCCTAGCCCCTAGGTCACTCCTTGACTAAAATCCCATAAGTTTTGACTTTTTGTCCTTATTATAAATAAAATATATCCTTTTATTATATTCATCACATCATTTAAGGTCATTATAATATTCATAAAAATATATCTTTATTTTCATAGATTTTTAGTAAATTGAAGATATATTTCTTTATTTTATTATATTCATCACATCATTTTATTATTAAATGACCTTAAATTTTCATTTTATTATTATTCTTAGAGCAATTAAATATTAACGTGATTAATTTTAAAAATTGTAAATGTTATATTTATTTTATAAATAAAAAATTCAAATTTGAATGTGCAATATAATTTTTTAATTTGATCAGAAGTTTCTTTACTTTTAATATTCAAATTTAAAATTGATAATTTTTATTAATCTAGAGTTAAATTTAAAATATTATTACTTATTTTACAAATAAAAAAATACAAACTAATTAGCTCAGTCAATAAAATTAATATTTTCATAATGACAATTTATAAAAGGACAAGGTTTTCAATTTTCAGCCTTGTCTTCAACATTTTAAGGAGTCGCCTTATTATCTAATGACACACTTCTAGTAAGTGCCATAAAAACAGAAAAATCAAATAACACGTTTAGAAAATGTCATGACATACCCAATTACAGTTTTCAGAATAATGACATTTTTTGAAAACGTCAAGGAACAAAACGTCATAAATTTGAAGTTTTGTTGTAGTGAACTTGATAGTTGCCCATATATGATCTAGAATAAAGGCATATCATAAGAATAAAATTTGGCTCACAAGAGAACCAAGCATGAAAAGGTTCCACATAACATAAATAAGTATCAATAATCAAATTAAAATTAAAATGAGTTTTATCTAGTAACATGTTACCAAAGTATTTTTTATGGTAAAAACGCTAACTTGAAGTTGTCTCCTTTCACAGAAATCACTTATAAACTAGTTTAATCCTGTCTCGTGGGTGCCTTCCTCTTGCTTCACATCCATTTCTTAATTACTAAGTAAACTTGTTGCAAAGAGATACATATTACTTCCACGTTCTATACTAAGTTACTCAGACTATCACATCATGTATACAATACAACCGTAAGTTTTACTGCCAACATACTTTAGTAGAATATAAACTTCTACCATCCATGCTTTCATACTATTTTTTCCACTTTATTCTCTTTCCCAGTGCTTGGCTCCATATTACTTTATGCTTCTTTTTAGAACTGTAATCTATTACTAACTCTTTTTTTCCTTCCTCCCCATTTTTCGCATTCTGATTCCTCAGTCCAACATCATTATTATACTTTGTGGGAGAATATTTGCAAAAGAACCCATGTTATTAGTTTATCTACTATTTCAATATTTTCCTCTGAATTACTTTCTTCTCTTAGATTATGAGGATCGACACAGACATTTATAACATCTTCATACCATTAGAAGAGATAGTCTGTCATCAATATCTCCAATCAAATAAATTGTAAATAAGATCATATAATTACTCAGAAGTCTGAAGTGTAAATGCCCTCATGAAAGTTAGCAAATTTAGGATTTTTTGACAAAACAATTGATCACAAAATAATGAAATAGGTAAGATTTCATACAAACTCTAGATATTAAATAGTCTCTAATTGGATATAACTTATATTAGCATAATATTTTTTGAAAAATTACCACTGATCTTATTTCCATTATTCATTATTGTTTGTCATGTCAATGCTCCTTTATTATAATCCCAACTCCATTACTTCAAAGTTTGGATCATCCCTCCCCCAGCTTCCAGCAGCACACCACTTCTCATCCACTACCATTCTTCATTTGCTTAGGTAGTAAAATCTATCCTACAAGTTTCATTTCTTGTTATTCAGCCATTCTTATCCTTTTCACGCCTGCCCCACTTCGCACCATTATGAATGCCTTTTATGCATATGTCCATAAATATATTGGAATGTTCCTCAATCCACTTAACTCTTCCACCATTACTATCTTTTGTTGGTGTCTTCATAACTATGTGAAAAATTTTAATATCTTTAGTATCATCTAGGAAAAAAAGTAATGATAAACCATGGAGTAAGAACTAAAACTTCACTTGGTACATGAAGGTTTTCAATTTGAGGAGTTTAAATATTCTCATTTGTTGTCCGGGGTTACATAATTCAAAGATTCAAGGTCAACACTTAAAACCTTGCAAATATATACAAGCAAATATCCAAGTGGAATTCTCGACTTGTTGGAGCAAATTAATGTAAGATCACACCTACACAGTCAAATCTTTTCTTTCCTATCTCTAACCCCATAATTTGTTCATTTTGTTTGATTTCTGCTCTCAGATGCTTTCATCAAATATTAATAAAAACTAGAGTACAATAAAACCTGATCTCACCCCTTAACAAATTATTGGAGATCTATTATTTTATTATAATGCTCAATTAATAATTGTGCCATTAAACACAGCTTCTTTATTAAATTTTCATTTCTTATGATAAATAAGATTAATTTAGTAATATTTCATCCTCATTTTACAACTATTGTTTTTTTATTTCCTTCGAGTTATGAGTTATGATTTTAATTAAATAACTAAAAATAATATTTAAAATTTAATATCAAATTAAAATGAATTCTTTGAATGTATAATTATTTGTAAAAATAAATTAAAACAAATTTTTTATCTAAAATATTTATTTTTATATAAACAATTAAGGATAAGATTTCAATTTTTTAAAAGAAGAAAATAATATTAGCAAATAAAATTATTGAATAAAAATCTTATCTCAAAATTATAAAATTAGGTAACATAAGTTTATAAAAATAATTTAAAAATATTAAATATATTTATATATTTAAGCTAATTTGTATGTTCACAAAATAAAAAAATAAAAAAGTTAAAAATATAATCTAAAACATCATATTTGTTATTAGTTAGTGCCCATCCTGAATGAAATTAATATTGAAAGCAAAGATACTGTAAAGATTAGACATTTAAGTAGAAAAAATTGAATAGATTCATCATATTGCATGAACCAAAGATGCCCTGCGTCACCCTGCACACTTCCAACATCTAGTTTTTATTTTATTATTAGTTGTTAAATTTCATTTTGGTATGATAAATAAAATTAAGACATTTAAGTTTTTCGTTCACAAAGTAGTTTTTAATTTCTATGCCAATATATTTATAAATCATCATAACCATGTCATAAAAAATTCATTTTTAATGGTAGTTATGCTTATTAATATTAAAATTAATATAACATTAAAATGACTTAAATTAGAGATTATATCACAAATAAACTAAAATAATTTTTATTTAAAAGGTTTATCTTTATATAAAAATAATTAAGGATAAAATTTGAATTTAAAAATATCGCTAAAATTATGGAATAAAAATATTACTCAAAACGATTACTAAATATAAAAAAAAATCAATATATCCGAGTGATTTGCTATTTACCAAATAGGCTATTATCGAGGAAAACTAATATTTTTTAAGAATAAAAATAATATCTCAAAATTAGTACTATAGATTATTATCAAAAAACAATTTCGATAAGTCAAAGAATTCAAACAGACTTAAACACGTGACGAGAAATATTGTCAAGAAGAATACATTCCTCGATCAAACAATGAAAAACAGCAAGAAACAAAAGAAAATAAAAATATGTCCAAAAACTTATTAATTACGAAAACTGTTACGTAATAGGAAAAAGGAATGTGAATTTCAGCAATATTAAAAGCGAAAGAACATCACACATCTGTGGGAAAGAAGAAACAAAAGTAAGAAGTGTGGGATACTTGTTTCTAGGGAAGTCTGTTTATCTTTCTCAAGAAAATGAGAAAGTGGAAAGAGAAAACATAGGGTAGAACCAATGAATTGGACTCTCCTAACAACAAAACATTCACTGATGTATTTCCTTAAATCCTTTTTCTCCATATACAATTTATAGAAGAGAAGGGATAAAATGAAAATTTTCATATTGTAAAGAAGCGTTTCAAAACACACTACGATTAGAAGCTTTTTCCCATCTTCCTAATTAGCCATAATCGCCTATCAAAGTACCGATTAAATACACAAACACTCTACAAGAGCTTATGGAGGATGAAATTATTAACTCTAATTACCCCTCCAATCAGCCTTCCTCAATCAAGTAAGGCCTTAAACTAAGAATAAGTTGGTGGGTCAATAACAAAACTTGGTTTACAGAAATTACCATTTAAATTGTAAATCAAATTTAGTTTAAAAAGAACTGACATCGTTTGAACCCACCCTGTAACAATTTAAACAATGAGGAATTGAGGTTACCTATTTAGAACATGATATACATTATTGAACCTGTCCAATTTCCTGCACACCTCTAAACTTAAACTACCAGGAAATTGTGGTTCAACAAGGCAAATTAAATCTTAGTTTGGCAGAGGTTAGGTTAATGGTAAAAGATCCCCACTTGAAACCATAATAAATAAATCTCCGCAAAGTTATTTTGAATCAACAAATTTAACGAAAGGTTTCTACATTCGCTCAGCTGAATCCAACTTGGATTTGGGCGTTTTCTTACATCTCTGGTTTCACTGCCCCCTCAATACCAACACCATTTCGTCCCCTCCCATCAGCAAACATGTTTGATAAAACCACATATGTTGAAGAATCCACTCTTGTCCAGCTTGCTGCTTTTTGCTGCAATCAATCCAGTTTCCACATCACCATGAACTCGTACTAGCAGAGCCTGCCACACCACGCCAGCTTGAATGGCATCCTCTCATATGCTTCTTTAACTTGGCCCTGCTCGCCCAAGCATAATGACCATACATGCATATCTATGCTATCTCCATGGTCCTGCTCATGGGAGGAGAAACATTCTACCCTTCATATCGAAGGTCCCTCCTTGCTGCAAGGCAAGCATAGAGCACAAATGAAGGCTGCGATGAAGTGGCGTTTATACAGCGCTCATCTCATAAGTTCGAGGGCTTCTTGGCCATTTAAACCCCAGGACCAAGAAACGACTCGAAGGATCGTCCCAAAGACCTGTAGGGGCATCATCCATGATCCCACACACTTTGCATACATGTCAAGCAAGGCATTATCAACGCAGACATCAACATCATTAATTCTCAATCCATGGGCTTTCTTCCTCCAAGGGAGCCAAGTTGGCAGGGTGGTAAGGGCAGGCAAGAGTAAACTTGTTCATCCTCACACCAGTTTTCATTTTGATAAACTCAAGGCTTTACCCGGTTTACAGTTTAGGCACCCTGCAGCCATCTGATTCGGCATAGACATTGCGCCTCTCATTTCCCCGAAAGTCCTGATACCCTCCAAACTACCACTCTTCAAATACATATCAACCAGTGAATTCCCAACACAAACCCTCATCACCATGCCCACACGGCGAAAGCCGTCCATGCACTTGCATCCCATTCCAGTACCATCACCAAGGGCAGCCAACCCAGCAAGAACTCCCGAGCAAAGCCATCAGGCTTCACTCACAGCACACATCCTCCCTCCGCGGGCGTACCCTCCCCACAACAAACTCAATGCGCCAACCCTGCCATCACCGCATTCCATGACACACAGCATCCTACACCCTCGAAGCAATGCTTCCGCCAACTTCCTCCCTCTGATCAATGCTGTCATAAACACGTTCATCATTAGAATTCATTATTCCATTCAAATCCCAACCGAACAACAAAGGCGTACACTTGGTACAAACGACTTAAGTAGTACGAACAGTAATATTCTTCATTATTATCACCATCACTATCATTATCGTTATCATACAATGAGCATGCGTGCAGCGCGCTGACCAAGGTAAACTCGTTGATATTGACTCCAGCGGCCTGCATATTCGAGAATAGCACCAGCGCGTAGCTGGGCCGGTTGTGCTGGACAAAGTCTCTGGGCAATGAGCCGACCACGACAGCATTTCTTTGCAAGTGCAAATGTTCGAACACGGTGGGCATCGAGCAAGTGGCCAGATTTACGCGTACATGTTGAGGTAGAGGGATGTGGGTTGTTGATATTTGGCGTGTAGCGCTCGGCCATGGTGTGGAAGTTTCGTTTCGGCGACCTGGTGGAGCAAGGTAGCAGAGCTATTGGTGATGAAATCAGAGTGAGATGTACTTGAATGACGTTGCTGTTTTTCTCCAGATTTTGAGAACTGATGGAGCAAACATGTGTGACTCGTACTGGCCCCTCATCCTTTATTCAACCCTGTAGACGAAGCAACCTTATTTATTCTTAAATTTTCTAGATTTTTTTATTAGTAATATGTCTACGATTTTATTGAGGTTATATGTAACTCACCAAACATTTTCAACTCAAAATAAAAATAAATAGGTGAATTGCCCTGTGTCTATCTCGTTTCATCCAACGTTCAAAAGTTTTCAAGTTGTGCATATCCAAAAGATGAAGGATAATTGTAAACCCAAAATAGAGTTAGAGGGTTACAAAATTTTCAAGGAGGTATTACAACACAAATGATGAACTTATTTTTAAATTAGAGATCACACCAAACCTTACAAACACGAGCTAACCCAGAGTCCCGCGCTACTTATGGTCTTAGGTTCAGTCTGCCCGACGATAAGGCGATTATATTATAACAAAAACAAAGCATGCATGGGCGATCAATCTAATTTACAAAAAAATTTATGAGCAAACTAAAAGAATGACCACTGTACACTTTGTTGTTATTACTTGTATAGGAGGAAGTTTTGTTTCAAAATGTCTTTTTAACAACAAAATAAAACCCAAAAAAAGAAAAGAGCTTTAAATATTCTCTAGAAAAGAAAGTAAATGCATTCAAATAGATTTTTAGAATTTTTAAAATTTTATATTTTTAATATTTGAAAAGAAAAAACAGTCAAAATAAATCGTGCAAGATAAATGTGTACTAAAAATAATAGTAATACTAAATTTTTGCTTTTTAATTTTATGCATAACATATTTATATATATATATATATATATATATATATTGAATACATATGTTTTATTTTAGTTTACTGTTGTTAAAATGATATTTTTGAACAAGAACTCCTCATATTAAAATAAACCTAATATGAATTATTTTTAAATGAGCACTTGTAACTGCACTTTTTTTAAAGCTCTTAATCATTTTTTAATATAACGTAAGAAATTATTTCACTAAACTCAAACCCTCATCCTCATGTTCACCCTTTGAACGCTTAACAAACCGAGCTGAGTTTCATGGGACACCCTGCTTCCTGACTGCCCCTCTCCTATTTCATAAACTCGTAATTGATGATAAACCATATATTATATAACAAAGGTTTAATTGTCGAAAAAGTAAAAGGTGAATTTTTGAATGAGCAACTAGTTAAGAATATTATGACTCACAATATTTTAAAGATTTTTTGTAAATGTTATCAAAATCTTTATATCACCGGCTAAAGTGGTTAAGTGGGAACGGGTGCCTTGAAGGAGGTTCCGGGCCATTTCTTATATAAAAGCATAGTACGCCAATGGTATAAGTGTATGAACTATAAAGCATTGTACAATAACCATAGAGTACTAAATCATAAAATTTAGGTCTGAAAAAAAAAAATAACTTAATAATGAGATCAATTTATTATCAAAATTTATTTTAAATGTGTAAATTGATTTATTTTTATTTATTTAAAAAAATAATGTATAAAATAAAATCCAAAATTGAATTCTTTGAAAATATATTTTGCAAAAATGAGTTAAAATTCATATGTTATGTTATTCAAGGGTGAGCCAAATTCTAAACTCTTGGCACTTTACATTTAAAGGAATAAAAAAAGTCTGTTTTTAAATATGTCAACTGTTTTAATTGTAATTATAATCTTGAATAACCCAGACCTAACAACAAGGTTGGACCATATCCTATTTGGCATCTTTTTGATTAACCGTGTTAGTTATTTGAACGATGTCGTTTTTAAACCAATTTAACAAAGCCGGGCTGAGAAACCGGTTTGGTGAGAAACGAATGACTCTTGGAGCAAAGTCTGCGTGCAGGTGGTTGATCGAGGGAACGGTTGACAGCCTAGACTCGAGCATCTTTAGACTCAGCCACAGTCAAAACAATTACTTAGCATTACTCATGCCGTGATCAGAAAGAAGCTGACAAAATGTCAGATGAAGAATTTACTCAAATATGTATCCATTACTGTGTTATCCAAGGGTATAAATACACATAGAAATTGAGAACATGCAACATAGAATAACTAACAAATAAAGATGTGATAAAATAAAAAGATAAATGATAAATAAAATATAAACAAAATAAAGAGTCACTCAGAAAAAGGTCGGTTCGTGCTTTGAAAAAGGAATTGGTGGATCAGGTAATAACTAATAATTATACTATCATCTGAGAAACCCTCGTGAATTAAGAGAAGAGGGCATGGATTCTCCGGGAAGCAGTAGTGTGGCAGCCTGACTATTTCACAATCACATCATAGCTACCACACCCACACGGACAAATGGCCAATATAAAAACAATCAAGATTTGTTGAGAAACAAATGTTAGCTACAACATCAATATTCTAATTTTCATTTTAATTATAGTTTAGCATTGGGGTGACGGAGTTTGGTGGACATGAAAGAAAAGTTTCAAATCTTATTAAATAAAAACAAAATTTGAAATTATTTAAAACAAATTTTTCTCATAATATTTGAATATAAAAGTCATAAAATATCAATATTTAATACTAATATTATTATTATTTTTTATATGTTCGCGGATAGAAAAAAGCTTAGAACAAGGTTTGATTTATTCGGTTCATGAAAGACGCTGGACAAGCCCACTTTCGCCCTGGGTTGAAAAGATGGAAAACATGTTTTCACCTTCACTCCACAGCTCCACCCCCACCCACTTTCTTCACAGTTTCATAGTACCTCGTAAAACCCTTACCTTTCAAAAAACATCTGTCCCGCCCACAAATATCAACACCTTATGATAAAATTCACAGTAAGAGCTGATGAAGAGATAATTAGCAAAAAATTTTTCATTTCTATAATTATGAGGTTTAAATACAAAAATAATAAAGAAATATAAAATTAAAAAATTTTAAGTCCACAACTCATGTTAATTTTTGATAAGTCTTGCCAATGATGATACTTCCTACTAATACTCCTCTTCCTAAAAAGGCTTAAGATGGAGACTCACACTCTATTATTGTTAATCTTTTCTTAATTTCTGTACTTACAAAGCAAGTCGCCGTATCCATCCTCATCTGGCTGTCGTGGCTTACCGCATCTTACTATAGCCATAGTGATGTCATTTCGCTTGCCTCCTTTATCTGACAGCAGACGCGAACACTTAATATTGCAGAACAAAACAATATTTGACTGTCATTTTCAAAGTTTTGTCTTAGAATTGGCTGGGAGATCTCATCGACTTCAGTCAGGATCATGTCAAAACCTTCTCCACACTGGAGCACAATATCGATTGAAAACCTCTTTATAGCTCTACAACTTCATAAATACCATCTCTTCCTCCTCTCTCCTCCCCTCTATTATCTCCCTCCTGGGCCTGAAACTTCCACTGCTCCTCTCTCTCCCCTCTTTCTCTCATAAAGAAACTTTTGTGAGAGTGTTCAGGACTGAGCCAACTTTTATATCTTAATTAGCCGTTACGATATGGATTTTACCAAGTCTCTCATTGTAGGTTGTTAGATGAGACTCTAATAAATAATAAAAAACCCACAGGGTTGTTGTTCAATAGTTTTGGTAATTACGAGGCTTTTTAAATTCAAAATAATAAAGAAGCGTGGTATGCTAATTGGCCTTAATAGATTGGTTAACCCAAAATAAAAGATAAAATGCCAAATATAAAATTAAAAAATCTCCACAGCCATATTCTCCTTGACGACAAAGTACAATGATAACTGGCTACGTTATCACTTTCCAAATCCCATAATCTACCAGGCTTTGCCTAAGTGATGGGTACCAGCATAGTACGCGTGGCGCTGAAAGACCACCCCAATGGAACCGTGCATATTGCATTTGGGTTTAAAATTATCAACATCGTTCAGCTGACTATACTGGTTAACCAAAGAATGCCACGCCATGTTGAGACGTGGTTCGCCCGTGTTATGTTCGGATTATTCCGTTTTCAGAACTACAAGAAAGTTATTTAAAAACAAATTTTTATTAAGTTGAAGATTCAAACAATATTTTTCCTACTAATCACATAATTATGAACTTAAGAATAAACGCACTAATACTCTAAAAATAATAATACAAAGGAAACTGCGATAGTTGGGATTCAAATGATGAATCCATAAAATATTTGTAAATTTAACCTTTTAAAAAAAGAATCCGAAAAAAATAAACAGACAAGATTTTGACGACTTTACCCAACCACCTATGATAGTTCACTCATATTTCCATCCAACACTCATTTCCCTCATGTTTTCTTCCTTCTTCCTCTATTATTTTTTTTTCTTCTCACATTTCTTTGTTTGTAATACTCTCTGCAAATTTAAATAATTTGTTAAACATGTTTTTTTTCTTTAGAAAATTCTTAAAGAATCTACCCATATGCTATTGTTTTTTGAGAACACTAAAACTGTTTCTAAGAATCAAAGCCATATTTGCAGAAAAATAACTATAAAAATCATACCTATATAGAAATTAAAAAAAGTATTTGCATTATAAAGACATAATATTATTTTTATTATTGATATGTTTTTATCTAAAGATCGTATCATTGAAGTTGTCGGGCCGGGTCCGTCTGATTGATATGTCAACCCGCACGAAAGAATTGGCTCCAAATGGTAGAGTACGCTCCGATGCCTAAGTCGCTTTCTTTCACAAAGGGAAAGATAGTCAACCGGTCATTTCGCTTTTATCGCGCACGGTGCAGGCGGAATCGCTCAGATCAGGGCGATCACGATGACTTTCCTTATTAGACGGCTGATACATTTCTTCCAATCAAGTGTGAATCTCCTTCCTTGTATCGCCAGATGAGAATATTATGGATAATTGGGGTGGAGGCTTGACCGTAGGGATCCTATCTTAACACGATATCGGATCATGGAGATGGAGTGCTTTCCTTTCTTACGCTCCTCAATGGACAAGGATTATCCCTATCACCCATCCACCCGCTGGCCACCCTGCTCACTCTTAAGAGTAACCAGGAAGTCATCGTGAGCCAAGTCCCCACGTGAGGCTCTTCTGCCAGCCCCACAGGGGATGCCAACCCGCTTTAAGCTTTATTGATGGTTCATTCCGGGCCTGTCCCCGCCTATGCGCGATTTTTTTAAAGTACTATCGCTTCACGCCCTGGTCAAGCTAGATCGTAAAATCATTTTGGGATCGAGTATAATCCACACAGACAGTTCCAGTTTGTCGCCGCCAATCGTATTTCCAACGCTGTAATGGTTTCTTCGACGCCAGAGTCCATTTCGCTGACATTTGGAAGTGAAGCACCCCATGGCTATATTTGAACCGTATTCCCCCGTTTCAAACCTCTTTCGGTCTCGTATTTTCTTCCTAAACTTCATCATCACTAAGACTGCCAGAGTTTTTATCGCTCTAACCGCTTAGTCGTTGTTCTTCCCTATTGGGTACGCCTTTCTTCTCTTCTTCCTTCTTGTCATTCTTTTCTTGTTCTGGATTTCATGGGTCCTGGTACTGTCTGTCTCCTTCCTCACTACTGGAATTATGCCGAGCGCATTTTAGCCGTGTGGGGAGTTATCACTTAGGTTGGTTAGTTCGGGCCGGGGATCTCGCCTCTTATCTCTCGCTTCACCTCCTTATACTGCCGCCAATCATGCATACTTCATCTAGCGCAATCGTTTCTAGTCACAAGATAGGGGAAGTTCACCGAGGAATATTTAAAGTGTGCAGAAGGGTCCAACACCAACCATCACGATCGTGTCCCTTAATGACCTCCTTCCCCGTCCAAAGTCAAGAGTCAACAAAAATTTCAAATGTTCCTGGATTACTTGAGGGCTGTCAAAATGCCGAAGCAAAGGCCCTAGTCTGGAGCCTTATTTTGAAAAAGACCTTCGTCGCCGCCACAGCCCCCTTTGCGTTAAATGCGCCTGATATTCTCATTTCTTACATCGTCGCGCCGAAGATGGCTTGCTTCTTCAGGCGGCCTTCGCAGCCTTCCACTTCCTCTTTTATCCCTTATCAAAAGCTGCCTTACAAAGACTTTTCTAACATCCGTCCGTCCCAACTTTCTCCTCCCAATTCTACGGGCTCCAAGTCGGGCCATCGGTCGCCTTTAAGATAAAGGTCTCTACTCCTAAAGAAGGCCTGCTTCCCGACTTCTTTACGCTGGGGCCGGTGCCACATAGGCTTTTTTGTTACTTCAAACGCACCAAAGCCAAGTTGATATCATCTCTGACCTTCCGCCTCTCCCACCGAACACCGGAAGAATGTTATTTTTTTGTCAATTGTGTCGTACTGGGAGTATATATAATCACGACGAAGATACGCCGTGATTAACTCGTTTGGACTCGCCCGAGAACCTACGTGTAGTTTTTGTTTGCGCACTGTTTAGCCGAAAGTGAGGTGTTTAACTTTGCTTTGGTTGAAGGGTCTGGGTATTCAAAATACTCCCCAAAATATGCTCCCAGCTTTATAACATATTTAGGTATTTTGTAGTATATAATTTGAATTTGTAATTTAAATACAAACATGAAAATGGGAGAAACCCGAAAATTTCCGATAAGCAAGGGTAAAATTTGTAATAGTCAAACAGGATACAAAGGCCATATGATAAAAAGATATGATGCTATTATAGAAATAGAATAATTGAGTCAAATAATGGAGAGATGAGACCTAGGTGTAATAAAAGAAGAAAATACATAAAAGTAAGCTCAAAAGTTGGTCTCTTCTCCTTTGGGAGAGAAAAACATGAATAGAAGAGGAAGAAGAGGAGAAGAAGAAGAGAAGAAAAAGGTATGGAACGTGTTAAGGTTTTTATGGATTAGTATGGATTTTAGTATGGAAGTATAGGTTTTTGTATGGAAACCAAAATTTTTGTATGTAGTTTGAAGGAATTGTTGGCTGTCAGTATGAATTTGACTTTATATGAAATTCTCCTTGAGCTAGGGTTTGAGGTAAAAGAGTGTGATTGTGAGTACATGGAATCTCATGATTTGGTGTATGGAAGCGGTTTTTATGGATTGTATGAATTTTGTATGGAGAAAAACCAAACCATACCCAATTTTGATTAATTTGGGTCTAAAAGAACCCTACTTGGTATATTGGTTATGTTTAGACTGGGTTATTAATATATGGAACCTCGAATGAAATATTTGTTAAGGAAATATCGGGGTTTGTGAGATTGTACCCAAAACCCACGTTTTTTGTTTCGGCCATAACTGTCATCACTCATCCAAATCAGTTATTCAAATTTCTCCGAAGAACTAGACTTATAGAACAACATATCTCCTCGATTGTAAGGTATATTCAAATTCAACCCTTCGCTAGAAATTCATCTTATTAAAGTGAGCAAAGCCATGGTGCGTACACTCTGATGATCACTGGCTTGGATTGTTGGCCTGCTGGACGGTCATAACTTATTCGCTTGAATTGCTTTTCTGGATGCTCTTCTGCATCATTGAAGTCTACTGAGTCTTAGAATTCATCCATATATAAGTCAATAAATAAATCTAAAATCACTTAAAAATAAGAGGGCAATAGCCTTGCTGGTAACCATAGTTATTCATATTATGAACTCTTCATAAATAGCTCATAAGCATACATGGTAACCATAGTTATTCATGCATATAATGAGATATACCCAGTTACGAATAAATGATTGTGTAAATATCGTATAATGATGACAATAATTATTCCTGTGTGAATATGAGATACATATGTAGTAAACATAAAATACACATGGATTATCCGCTAGAACCCGGTAGGATAGACGGGCATGCCCATGAGAAGCAACATATTGACTCGCCCTGCTACCACAATAATACAACGCCTTTAGACTTATAGATGGTCATTGTCGATAACAACGCCTTCTGAATTTTATAATGTCAATACCACATTACAATAAGACCTTCTGCCCTTATAGACCACTATTATTTCTCGCATGTTGAGTGCGCATTTTCGGCCTCAGAGTTTTCTTTCTTTTATCTACTTCTAAGGTTTATGTAGACATGAAACATAAATATGACATATGAAATTATAGCGAGAGAAGAAGAGTAGGGCATAGCACCGCTATGGCGACAAGTATTCCGTGATAAAGAATGTGAAGCAAAGTGTAAAATGATATCAAATGGTTTGTTGATAAGAAATGAAACATTATATGATAAGCAAATATGAGATATGTATAAGCATGTTTAAATGATAGGATATGTTAGATGTATATGCATGTGTATAGAAGTGTGATGACTAGTGCTAGTGGTCGTCCACGAGTTTATTCCCACTACAGTTGAATGTTTTCATTCGTAGATACGGCTGCAGGCAAGAGGACTGCACACGCCTCAAGGTCAACACATCATTAGGTGCTCACTTGAAGACTTTTTATCTTATTTTTATATATAATATCCTTTTGTTGTTTGTAAACAAATGAAGCAATGTAAATATCGTAGGAACACTTCTACGATGAAGCTTGTATATACTTTGTAATCCGGCCATATAGATATAAAGTACAAGTTAAGTGTTTACATTATATGAATGAATATTTAAAGGTTAAGGTTAAAAAATTTGACGATACCTGCCGACACCGTGTCGGTTGCGGCACCGCCTCGCTCATCTGAGGATGAAGAGGTAGCTTTGGGGTTGTTAAATGTAGCTCGCCGACAGAGCTTGCTGATTGATACTGGCCGCACGAAATTTTCTCGACCTCCGCTTAAATATCTCAATACTTCGTCATACGAGAGCTTCAAGCCCGAGTCGAAGCTTAAGAAGAAAAGCAAAGCGCTGCTAGCGTCTGCCGTCTGAGAGCAGCCCATGTGGCTCGAGGCAAGGTCCCGTTGGGGCGTCTTCTCACCGGGCTGACATTCGGGAGCGAGGGTCGTCGGGCACGAGGTGAGATCAAACACCCCATCCCGCTCGAGGCGAGTCCACGCCTCCTCAAGTGTCGGGCGGCAGAGCTGGCATCCTTCCCACCGGGCCGGAGTCTCCGAGGCCTCCGCCATATCCGTTTAACCCTCACAAAGTGCCGAGCGCCTTCTGTGCGGCCGCCTCCGGCGCTGGGTGTGAGCTAATCTCTGACATGAGAGGGATGAGGACTCATCGCTGCAAAATGCAGAAATGGTCAAGCCATATCCTCGTGGATTTCGACCTAAGAAGGCGGATTCGATAGTCGCCGGGAAGGCTTTCGCCTCGCCGCCAAAGAGCATGCGTCCGGCCCGTGACTTTCTTTCCATCCTATCGCTGGATTTCTATCGTCCTTACCTTGTCTCAAGGTTTTTTGCATGAGGTTACCGGCGTGAGTCTGAAGAAAGAGGGATTGTTTTCCGAGGGGTTTGCCGTGAGGTGGAGGCCAAGGTTGCCTCCCCCGACCGGAGAGAGTCGACCACACCATGGCTAATTTGATCGAGATGTCGGAAAATCCAACTGGCGATACCTCAACTACGCGAAATCGCGAGTAAGAATAGAAAAGAAGCCAGGGGATGCTGAGGGTCGCTTTATTTGATGAGTCGAGGTCGCGCAGGAGGAGCTAAAGGCGCTAGGGTGAGTTAGGGGTAGTCAAGGTCGAAAGCAAGAGCGAAGAAGAACCAGCGCGGTTATGACTAGCCGCCTTCAAAACTACCATACATTACGTCTACCAAGAGGTCGCTGGCGTCGAGCACCATGCTCAACTAAGAATGTCACAGTCGGATGATCTCCGCAACAGCCTTAGTTAGTCGGGGCAGGGGTGATCGCCGAAATGGTAGACGGCATGTACCATGGGCCTTCGAAGCCGCTGACGCTAAGGTTTCTACGCTTCCCGAGTTTGAGCTTCAATTTTTCAATTCCCGTTAAGGACGAGGTGGGAGAATTTGACTCTGACGAGGAGTGGCTCGAGGGTGTTCAACCGCCCTTGCAAATTTCCGCTTCTTCTTTCGCGGCCATCCTCTTCTTTTTGTTCTTGCGCCTTAGGCGGTAATGACGACACCTTATTGAAACGTCGATACGTGTATTCACACTTTCTGGATCTTTTGCCTTTCTCATTCCCTTTATGGCTTCTGAAGACCCGGGCTATGTAATAAAATGAACTCTATGATTTTTGCTAAAGTAGCTACACGCCTTTATAATGGTACTAGAAGCTACCGGGTTTCTAAACGAGTCATTTTGGAATGGGCTATATGGACTCCTTTCGACTTTGAGCTATGTACTTTTTAACATCCGAGCCCCGGTTCACGAGGTCGTGGCGGTTCATGCTGCTGGGACCTAAAATCGAGTCCATTATCCTTTTTGAATTGAAATACGGCTCCTTCGACCAAGCTACATGGTTCTTCGGACGGTTACGTACTCTTTAATATCCGAGCTCGGGCGAGTTTTTATTGAACTAAGCTACGTGGCTGGGACGAACCGGAAGAATACCGCTCTTAACAAACCGGCCACGGCTCTATCGAATCGGAGGTACAACGAACTGAAGCATCGGGCTTTTAACAAATTCGGAGCTACCGGGCTCTGTTGACTGGTTGAGCTACACGTGAATGAATCGAGCTACTAGGCTCTTATCAACCGGGGTTCCACGGTTTGAAATTTGCCACGTGGGTTCCTTTTCGGGACGAGCTACATGGCTCCTTCTGACTCTGGGTTACTGCTCTTTAATATCCGAGTCTGAAGCGATGAACCGAAAGCATGGTTTGACAACCAGCTATCGGGCGAACAAACCGAGCTACCGGGCTCTTATCACCGGAAGCCCACATGGCTCTTTCACCAGAGCTACGTGCCTTCGACGCCTTCTGCAGGGAATCGCTTCAACAAGATAGTCCTAGATACCCATCCACCCGCGCTGCCATTCGAGGACTTCGTCACGCTACACGCTACTAAAAGGTTCCAGAGCTCAACCGCCACCCGCCTATCCAAGTCTCTTCGCGCGCCGCTGTTAGCTTAGTCGTATCACTGAATTCTTGTTCTCGGGACATGTTCACCTTCAACCCACGAACTTTTGGGAGTCGCTGCATATCAGCGCGCAAAGGATCATTTTTCACCGCTGCTTCGCAAGAGTCCCCATTCGCCCTCACCACCAACCAGAATCGCCGCATACCCTAGTCGGACTTCAGTCCCACTGGATGGCGAAGTTAAGCCTCGATACTAGCTTCATATTCGGCCATTATTGGAGGCTTAGAAACTTAACTGAGAGTGCATATCTCCACGCGACATTCCATCCTGGAGGTCGAATCAAACCTACACCAGCTCGGAAAGCACGCAACCCCATTTACCGACAACCTCCAGAGTAGGATGTCTCGACGCAAGTCGGGCTGCCTGCAGGGCCTGCCGACAGAATTCCATAATGAAATCCGCGTCTTTGGACGTTGTTCGGGCTTCAGACTAATGCCTAACTCACTGCGCCTCTACGCTCCATTTTACCAGCTTCCCTACTGGTCGATAAGATTTGTTCTCATTGGGTATGTTATGTCAAAACTTCATCACAAGGAAGGCCTGAGTATGGTCTGCTGGTCACCAATGCTAGAACTACTCTGATACCTTCCTTGCCCTTCCGTAGCCTCCGATCACGCGCCTATCCCGTCCTCCGACACCTCCGTGGCTGCACTAGCCTAAAACTGAAACAATGGCAGAGCGTAGCGAGTTTCCCTGAGGGGCTTACCGTATCAAGGGGCGGTTTTTAGCTGGAGAACGCCTCTCACAAAGGCATCCCTGCTGGAAGGCCTTTTCTCGTAACTCGAAGGTAGCTACCACTCGTCATCACCGGATCCCCGGACACAAAGCTTACCCGCAAATGTTTTCCGGCCGCAACACTTCTTTTAGTACTGAGGGTATACGTTACACCACTTTTATCTTGTCTGGATTTGCCTATATTCTGCAGCTGCTGACTATGAAACCCAAGAACTTCCCTAGAGACCCAGGTCATATCAATATACCCTAGTCGCCGATGTTGCAGCTAGGGCAGCTAATTTAATGTTTCGTGAGTTAAACAAGTAAACATGGAAACGAGAGAACTTAAATTTTACAAGACTTAAGGATAAAATCACTTGAACCAAAAGACTTGCAGTAAATGTCAAGGGGTTAACAAGACGGAGGCCAAAATGAATAAGGGAAAATCGAATACAATGATCAAAAAGTCGATATTTCAAAAAGCAAATAAAGGAAAGTTTATTTATAAGAGGAGGAGTAAAAATGGACATTTTTGGTCTCCAAACAAGGGCTTCACGTATGGAGCAAAAGAGAAGAAGGAAGATGAGACTGCCAAGGTATGGAAATCCAACCCAGTACGATTCTGCGATTTTTATGATTTTGATACATACTTCAAAGTAGCGATCTTACGCTTTGTAATACGGAATTCTATAAATTTATGAGTTCCAATCTAGGGTTTAGTTAGAATTGATCTCAACTCTAGACTGAGTTGAAAACTCTAGCTTGGTTAAGTCAGTATGGAATCCTCCCTTGAGATTTCTTGGATTCATGGTTTAATTGAAAGCAATTGGAGTTAGGTTTAGAAACAAACCCTGGGAAATCTTCTTCTGGTGGCTGTTACGACCTGTTGGGATGAAAGGAGAAATGGAAGATTTTTGAGGAAAGAGGTCAATGAAAGATGAATTTGAGTAAATCAGATTTCAAAATGAATTCGGGAGTGGTTTTGAAGTGTATATAGAGTATTGAGTTAGGTAGCAATATGGAAAAAGGGAAGAAACTACCCTAGGCAATTTTGAGAACCCAGACTTGCAGTAGGTCGAAATGTTCGGCATTACGCTGTAAAGGTTTCGTTTTCTATTTCGAATGGGGAAGTCTGTGGCTGGCCATAACTCGTCATTTCTGATCCGATTTGAGTGATTCGCTGTTAAGCTAAAAATAGATCGAGAACCAAACATCATGAAGCCACATCTACCCTAATTCACTCTATGTGGGCCCAAACATTCACTAGCGGGCTATACCAACCACCGGGTTCACAAAAAGTGAAACAAACATAGTGTGCCTCGACGCAACTTGAGTTTTCGTGTCTGACTTAGTGATTCAAGTTGAGGAGAACCCTAGCACCTATACAAAGAACCAAATATGGAATCACACCGGAAATGAGTATTGCAACCGTCTCCTGCAATTGACTAGTTTACATGAAATGCCATAATCGCTTTGATTTATCCAATGATTCCAATTTATAAGGCAAATATCCATTGAGGGACAAGAATACATGAATGTATGTATCATATAAGCATCATACGTATGCGGCGAATGCCATGGGCATGAAACAAGAAAGACAGGAAATGCAAACGAGTGACGTTCACGAAACACGAATATTATACGCCGAAATACGTAAAACAAATCGAATACGAACTTGAAAAGCAATATGTCACGAAAGCACGGCTGCGATAAAGATAAGTTGCGAGTTCGGAGCAGAGTAGTATGACTACGACCAAAGAATGAATGAGCGGACGCTCGACGCTTCGACACTCCTCGTTGGTGCTCGGCACCCGCCGCGAGTGGGCGTACTATGGACTGCGCTTCCGCATCCGGCCAGGTGCTACGGCATTCTTCGCTGCGCAAGGGGGCACGCCCGCTTCGGCACTCCGCCGTGTGCCACGACAATCACTCCTTCGGCACGGGCGTGCACGGCAAGGCGCTTCGGCACTCCCGCCGTGCTACGACATCACCAGATAGCACTGGATACGTCTGCCCAACTTGCTTCTACAGATTGTCCCAGTCAAAACAATTACGCTAGTACCAATAAAAGCACACAAGAAAGATCCGAACTATACCGCAGGGTACAGACTGTTTCCGGCAAGATCGCTAAAAATAGCAGTTCTATGGGCACTACCTGCAGCCGCATTAGTAAAATAAGTTTTAGCACTCGTGCAATACCTCGTAGAGGTAAAATAAGAAGTACCACTCGCACTAGAAAATGCTATAAGTTCCTAGGTACCCACATGTACCGGTAAAATGTCACCTCCGAGCAAAGTGTAACTCGAATGTGATTATGAGATAAACCGAACTGCTTTTAGATAATAACCCGTATGAATCCGGTGGTATATGGTCCGTGACTGCTTATAGACCAATGTCCATATATCCGGAGGCGTATCCGCATAAGTCCTGATCCGACTAAGATGTGTGACAGCTGATTCGATTTATCACTACGGCACCTTCGCATTACAGAATAAGATCCTAAATACAAGAATCGCTAGAACACAAGTATAAGACCCATAAGACAAGTATGCCTTAGCGTATGATCCGAAATACAAGAATAAGTTCGTAATAAAAGATAATGCCAGAATATCTCTCGTAGGAAATCCAAATTTTTGTATCGGGTATCGGGCCTCGTGTAAGATCCGGCATACGCCCGACATGCATGGGCATGTCCTACGGAGACAAGGCATATACTCAAGCATCATACCGATGAATAATGGGCATGTGTCCTACCGAGATAATAAGAATAGCTATATGTGTAAGACCCAAGTGCGTTATAAGGCTGGGCAAGTTCCCGCTACGAGAGATGTGAACAAGCATAAGTTTGTTATAAGGATAAGTATGTATGCCAAATTGATATATGAGTTATATGACTCGAAGATTCCGACAGATTCATCGCTTTATGTTATTGTTAGATTCAAAGATAAATGCATGTGTTTATAAGATATGTTTCCCACTAAGCGTGTAATGCTAATCCCGTGTATAAGAGACAGACATCTCAAAACTTCCTCCCGCATACAAATTTGCGCACAAGTAGGTTCATCATAATTTATGCTCGATCAACAAAAGTACGCTTTGAATACAGTAAATGAGATTTAAAAGATAATTGTATACACCACTAAGGGTACTTGTAAGATGTACACGGCTACTCTCTTAAAAAACAGTAAAGACGGTCTTCGGCACTCAACTCTGAAGCTTGATCCGCTAATCGGGTCGGACTGTAAGGCGTGACACAGTAACACTCGGTTGTCATCTTGTAACTGAACAATTCAAAGGTCGTCTAATACAGGCCTGGGCCTTGATTGGATTTCTACAAGCTAACACCAACATATGTCAGTTTCATGTATATGCGGAACATTTGCTGATAGGTGGGCCTTCACAGCAACCCAAAAGGCAGTTCGCACTGATAACTACACGCATGTCCGGTCACGTTTTCGTCGCCATTCATATGATTATGGACCTCGAGAAAGCCGCCCATGAAGCCAGGGAGGGCCGCAGTTCACTATGAGGCAAGGTCAGGTAGGGAAGGGGCTGCTACTGGTAAAGTCAATGAGTCCAAGCCACTTCCATACACATTTTGGCCTCGAAGGAGAACCACATTAGCTAACCAATCAAGACCTTCTAGTTCTGTGCTTATAATTTTTCACTCACCTTCCTTCTCGGTGAAACTTTTCAAGTGATGGTTTAGCTGAGGTTATATTCGTGATAATCACCTCTCTATGTCCTCTTCTCGTTTCCAGTTTAATACCCAACATTTTGCTTAAGAAGTGGGATGAGAGAGTTCACCTTCAACACCAATGTCTGGGATCCGATGGTATATGTGTTCTAGCTGGTCGCCAAGTTGTAATGGTTCCATCTCGAGGTGCTGGTCGAAGTCCGGCTTCCGTCTCATGTCGAGCTCATCCATGTGACACTTTTTGCACTTTAGTGTTTTATCAGATGCCGGTAGCACTCCGTTCCGCCGGTCTCCTAACCACTCCTACTTCAGCCTCCGGTCGGGAACTGACACAGTAAACGAGATATGCCAGGTGGAGGGACCGATCTCTTAAAGCATTGGAGAGAAGGCCCAAGAACATATCGTGACGCCGAGGAGCATCTACTATGAGGAATCTCATCGTTGTAACTGACATGAGGGCTTTCTAAAGTGAGTACCGCACCCGTGTGGGAAGATCTTCCTCTCTCTCGAGAATCCAGGGCGCTATCCCAGCCTCCTTCCGATGCCCATTTTTTCAAACGCTGATGCGAAGATTCGAGCTCCGTTGTCGCATCGTGACCAGGAATCGCTGTTGGCCACGACGACAGGTCAACGCGCCAATGACGTTGTGCCTTCCATGGCATAAGGTCTAAGAATAGTGCGGTGGTATCCACCAGGGAGCTTTGACACGGCCCGTACCTCCGGCGTTGTTCTTACCATCCGATGCTGCAGAGCCTTCCCCGCCGACCGATTCCCCCCACCGCTGAATCCTCGGAAATCACACACCTTCTCGGAATGCAGATGCCGAGGTAAATGGCCAGCAGGCGATGTGCTCGGTTCGAGCCATGTAATCTATAGTGATGTCCATCACTGAATTTGTCACGCCAATCGACCATCTTCGTCTGTTCTCATGGAACCGTATCATAGTTGTCGGGTCCGCTCATCGGCAGACCATCACTCAAAACTTCGCCGCACCGTGATGTGACTCGGCGTTCGGTACTGGGTGGTAGAACTATTGAGGTGGGCAATTTCCCGGGCCGTTGGTGAACGTTGTCCCAACGTTACCTTCTTCTCGAAGATCAATCTATGTGCTCTCTGCCTCCGTGGAGATCCGTTCCTTCCTTTGCTCCTGTGTGGCTTCGGTCCAATTTTTTCTTATCCTTACTTTTCTCCTTTTGAGTGGAAGAGCTCTCCCCGCTAGAGAGAGTTAAGCAAGGGCCCCTCGCCGATATTTTTTCGTCGTGAGCACCTGGGCCATAAGCCATGCCTCGAGGAGTCTTCAAGATGGAGAACATTGTATTTTCGACTCGATGCCTGGGGCTGGGCGATAAAAGGCGTGGATGGAAATTTCATCTGGGATGTTTACCTTTAATGACTTCGGTTGTCCTTGGAAGTAGACCTCATAGACGCCTATGGCCTCGCTACTTCTACAGTGGTACGGCTCCGCACGCCCGCCAGTGTTCGACATGAAGTGGATATAAAGCGATGGAGAGCTCAAGGATGAGACGCGGCGGGAACTGCGCCGACTTTGCGTGATGGCAAAGGCCTGCAGACTACCCGGGCCCGCATTCAAGCACCCATCCGATCAAAACCACGGTATTCGCCCGGCCAAAGGCCTTCATCCGTAGAGGGAATATCTCGATCTCGCCTAGAGAGGGAAGCATAACTCGGGCCGTGAATCCAAGGATTTACGATCGCACAACCACGGAGACTAGGGTTCACCTTTGGCACCTCCTTCACGTATCGAAGCTATCGATGTCCTAACCAGCCGCTTCCAAGATTGTTCCCTTCCCTTACCGAGCAAGGGGATTAGCTCATCACCTCCGTCGCCCGATAGGCAGCATCCTCTCTCATTACACCATCCCAAAAAAAAAAAAAAAAAAAAAAAAAAAAGTATGTAGTGGGATGTCTTCATTCTCCTCAACGCCTCGTAAGCCGAGGTTGCCTCGTGGGAATGGTAACGCCGCTTTCACGCCCACAGCCAGGCTTCAGGCATGTTCTCACCAGCGAGTTTCGCCAACTCCTCGAGCGCACGCATCGACAAGATGAGTGCTCATCTTGGTTGCAGCGAAGGCGGCAAGGAAGAGCCGAGCGCCTCCCGTTGTCGTCAATGCCGTCGTTGGTCTGCGCCTTCTTAGGTTACGACGGCTTACAAGCTGTAGCCGATACCATCAAATACTAAGAAACGCTGATTTTAGAAGGAATACGTCGCCCTACGCGATTCCAAACTGGCGGTGTTTTCATCAGATCAAGGTCGATATATTACAATATCTGCCGGTCAATCGATATATACAACTTGCACAAAAGGTATATGTCGACCGCTCCGATGCGTGCCTGCTCAAGCTTCTTCTCACGAGCGGAGCAGAACTCCACTATTGCAATTTTCTTCTACATGAATAAGATTATCAATACAGTATCACGACGACTTTCCTCGCTAGACGATCGATACTAATTCTCCAATCGGGTAGGGTATTCTTGGTCACAAATTTCAATATTAGAGATATACCAGCAAGAGTTAATCGTTTATCCTCTCCATTAATGCAGTTAGACACATCGCTGGCATTTAGCCGCTTCCTTCTACGCCCTGCCAACGCGGACAATGATTATCCTCTCGTCTATCCACCACTGGCGGTTTCAAACTGGCCCAGTTAGAATAATCGACATCATCGTACACCCATCGTGCTCTTCGCGCCCCCACGAGGGATGCCAACCCTGTGCCTTTAATACCGATTGTCTGCTCCTCAGCCACCCCAGCCTGTCTACAATGATTTAGGGCACTATCAATTACCAAACCACTCTAAAATTTCATGAAATGAGATCTAGGTAATAAAATGAAATAAAAAAAAAAAAATTAAAATATGAATAGTGAAGCAAAGATGGAACGTAATGACACCATATTTGATATTATAAATAATTAGATTGAGTAGAAATCGTGATTTGAATACAAAGTAATTGAATGTGAATCATAAATCTATTTATCATTTTTATGGTAACTTGTAAGTTCAAGGTTCACCCACTTTTTAGATTTATGAGACATTGTTATGATATTTCTGGACATAGCGTTCAATTCAAAATTATAATGGTATATAGAATAAAATTGAAGAGAAGAAGGAAAAAAAAAGAAAGAATCCAAAACATTTCTTATTATTGAATGGATTTATTTATTTATTTATTATATTTAAAATTATAATGTTATAGTACCCACCATTGGTGCTCATTTAGTTTAGCTAAGAGGAGAGTTAGGCCGAGTGACAAAAGTAGATCACATTAAAGTCAAGGCCGGTAGGTTGGGTATTTTCATGAAAGTTTTGTTCCAAAATAATATTTTTAAAATGATAAAAAAAACTAATTAGCATGTGTTTTAAAAAATGCCAAACTAGTGGATCTCATGAATATTGTTTTAAACTTTTTAAGTTAAAATGGTAGTTGCTGATTACAGCTTTTAAACTTGTTAGCTGTGTAGTCACCGACTATCCATTATTTTAACTTAAACTTTAAACATTAGTTTACTCCATTATTTTATTAAAAATCGCTTTTTTTTAAATTATAAAATTAGTTTTAAATTAAACCATTACTTAAAAGTAGCGTATTTACTATATAGATAACATAACAAATGTCATTGTTCCGAAAAGGCTTTTCTTATCATATTTCAATTCACCACCGTCATTACGAATAACAATTTTCACTATTTTTAAATGAATCACGCTATCTTAAGAAAAATATAATTTGAACAATTCATAAATTATTTTTGACATATTTCTTTTTTTTAAAATAGAATTGTTCAAAATTATATATATATTTTGAATTATATATTATTAAAAAAAAATGTTCAAAAAAGATAATTTATAAATCTCGTAAATTATTAAATTCAGATATTTTTCCTAAAAGTAATTTATAAATTGTTTAAAAATATTTTGAAAATGATCGGGTTCATTTAACGATAACATAAATAATTATTTTAAGAATATTTGTTTTATAAATTGGTAAAGGTTTAAATTAATTATCAAATGTATGAATTTTAAAATGGTTTTCGCATTTCTAATTCAAAGAAGAGTGTATAATTTTAAAAAATAATATTTTAATCCAAACCCTATTTTTAAATGTATTATTATGTAAATTTTATGTCAACAACCCAACTTGAAAACAGGCTTTTCTGGGTGGGGTATGAATTGTTCACCACAGCTGCCTCCTGCGGCTATCCCACATCTCCTGCGTGGATCTTGCAAAGTATTTCATGAATTTACCGTAATATATTCCATTTTCCCGTGCTTTATATGATTCTCTTTCTCATCCACTCGGGATTGAATTTCTTAATGCGATTAATTTTACACGTACATGTAGAATATGCTCGTATCATTGTTACAGATCCCGGAGAGCCTGGGTTTTTTGTGTTTTTTTGTTTTAGGCTTTGTTTATGAGAATATTTTGTGGATTTCAAGGGTTTGCTTCTTTAATTTGATTTCTTTTTTATTCTACTTATTAGATAAGGGATCCACCCTAAGGGGTAGAGACAGAAGATTGGAAAATTTGTGCTTTTTTCAAACATATAATTTGATTTCGTAGTTAAAACCGAGAGGCAAGCGGCAAGGCGGTTAAAGGGCCTTTCATCTACATTCATTATGCCACTCTTAAACAAATGACCAATAGGAAACCCTGGCTTGCCGGAGGGTCTGAAGATTACTGGTGGCCTCTCACCCCCTCACCCAAAACCACGTGTATAACAATGGCGGGTTTCGTCACTGATACTCTTCTAACATAGCTCACGCCTGTCTTTCTTGCTCTGCCCACCGCTTTTTTCCTTTTTTCCAACGTTGCTGAGAAAAAAATGTGCAAGCCTGTGATTGGTGTGCCTGTGTGTATGTTTTTCCTGGGTTTTCGAGCTATCAATTTGGGAATTACGAGAACTGCGTTTTGGGTGCATGTCTTAGTTTGCGGTTTAAATTATACAATCAGACTGTCTGACTGTTAAGCTTTTAAGGTTGATATCAGATTCGGTATTGCTATTTATTACTTATCTAAAGTATTTCAGCATGATTTCAGAGATTTGGGTTGTTGGAGATCATAGATTCCACTTATCAGTAGACAAATAAAACCTCGCAAGGTGTTTATTTATTTTGGGACTGAATAGTGATGAAATTTAGATGTTGAGTTTATGGATTATGCTTCATCTGGACAAGATGTTTTTTTTTTTTTTTTTGATAGGCAACAAACCAATATATTAGAAAGGAAAGCTGCAGTGTGGGGCACCCCAAAAGAGTACACTACAAGGCTGGCACAAAAGGAGGGTTAAGACAAAAACCTACTTTGAGAGCACATACACTCCATAGAACACAACAAGCATCTTATAAAGGAAAGGTCTGTCAGAGTCATAGTTACACAAAAGCATCTTTAGCAGTGATCTACGTATGGTGTGTGCCGAACAGTGAAAGACTCCGGTTTGACTGGAGACTAGTGCGAACTTTATGGGAGGATTGTTGGGTGTGTACTAAAAAGTCCCACACGCTTGGAAATAAGGAGAATCATGAGTTTATGCTACGGATACCACTTTCATGGGAAACTTATACCTATCCATATTGGTATGATATCACCCTGCCTAAACCCCGCTCGGCTTTGTTTTTAGACATTCTCCCAAAAGAGTACCAATCGCATACTTTCCACGTTTATAAACTCACGAGATTCTACTTAACTATTGCGACTCAAAATAAGACATCTAATTAAGAACTATAATCATATCAGAATTTAGGTTATTATTTGTTTATGGAAGTATAGGAAGGAAAATGAAAAATGATTTTTCATTTAGTTGTAGTATGAGAAGTACAAAAAAAATAACATATAATTAAACTTAGTACAACTGCTAGCACGCCTCGAAAGTTATTTAATATTTGCGTGAAAAGTTAAAATAAAGTATTAATTTTAAATTTTACTTTTATTTCCTCTCTCTTCTATATATATATGGTTTTATTCTTACATTTTCATTCTATTTAGGAAACCACCAGCCTTACGACAAATGTGTAACACCATAAACAATAAGTCGATGTTAAATAGAAGATTTGTTTGTTGTTTGTCATGATGTGTTTGAGAGTAGTTTATCTTTAAAAGTTAAAATCAACCCATGATCCAAGTTTGGGTAAAATTAAAAACCCGCCTAGATTTCCGAAGAAGAAGGTCGTTACAGCAACCCTAATGCCATGATGTAATGCATCACAAAATATCATGCCTTAGCAGAAGAACAATCATCCATGTTCCCAATGAAGGACCCATATACCAACTTTGAGGGTCATTTACTAAAAACGCTTAGCACCTATACTAGTCCGCAGCTCGTGAGTGGACCCATGAGGGCGCAGGAGTCACGGTTCGTGGTGGAAGTTCTTCGAATGTTTCGGGTGATTACGGCGTAAAACTTCCAAGAGACATAGAGTAGAGGATACTCCTTGGATTAGGTTTGGAGAGTAGTCTTAGATTCTTGTTTGATGGGATGAAACATGTTGTGGAGGATGTAGAAGGAAGGTTGATCGTGAAAGAAGGAGGTGGGAGATTTGGAGAGGCGGCAAATGACGCCGGAAATGAATTCTTACTTAGTTCTAGAAGCAAAGAGAGGCGATCTCTTGGAAGGATGAGGGGTTGTCTTGCCGAGAAACCAAGGTCTCGTTACTACCCATTTTGAAGCAAAAAGTCTTTTGTACTTGCTATTGATTTAGTTGAGAAAACTAGGTTTTTATGTCAGAAGAATAGAGAAGCCAGTTTTGTTTCGTGATGGGGGTAGAGACTTGCTCAACAAAGAAGAACAATTGTTGGAGTTGGAAAGATGAAGGAGCTACCCATTGACGTGGTATCAAAGAAAAGAGAGATGCAAGGGAATTTAAAGGGGATATAAGTATTAAGATGTTATCGCGTGAAGATTTGCTTGTTTGAGTTCAAGATTTAGAGGAGGTAGAGAGAGGGTGTTGAAGAGAGGGTTAGATGTGTTGAGAATAGAGTACTACTATTGAAAATGGAGGCCAAATTCGTTTCTTTTAGGGTGGGAGCTCATGTCATATATCGGGTCAAGGTGGTGGGAATGCCACTACCCTTTGGAATCAAGCGAGGTGTTGTAGGTTGCTATGAGGGATTTGTTGCGGATTGCATTACTGCTGACTTCCTATGACTCCGTGGGCTCACTTATCGTGGAGTAACAGGGGAGATTCTGTGTCCTCGTAGTGGTAGGCATGTCATGTTTTGCGCATCCAATTATGGTGGAGAGGAAGGCCTGAAGTTAGGATTGAGATTGAGAGATGGCATGCGCTGGGTGTGCCTCAAAGACTGTAAAGGCTCTGACGCAGGAACAACGTGTTGTTGCTATGTTGCGGTGTTTCTGAGAGTAAAGCGGCTATGAGTACCGCCTATTGGGTTTGAAATTCACTACAACTTAAGGAGAAGAGGTCCGGGGATTTGTGGGGGATGAGGGCTGCGGGACTGTCGCTAAGTCCAAGAGACGCTTTGGGCCATGACGCTTGAAGTGTTTTAGGTTTGAAGCCATCTTCCGCTTGGAGAAGACCCGCCAGCAGTGTAGACAACCCTTGTCTTAGGTTTACTAAGGAGCCAGGGGCTCGAGGTGAAGAGGCAGGCTAGCATTTGGGAAGACTTGTTGAAAACGGCTTTGGGAATGAGGAGGTCCCGGAGAAGATATTGCATCGAGGGGACTTGAATGGTCATATCGCTAGAGGAAGTTCACACCTGCAAAAATAATCTTGTTGTCTTACTTCTATGGGGAGGCAATAGGGCTCTTCTTCTTTTTCTCTTATGGGGAAGGAAAGCTTACAGGTAACGAAGAAGGGTTTATGCTCGTATGGTGGTTGTGGGTTTTCACTATGGGAGGAGTAGTCAAGTAGGGTGGGGGTTTTTCAATCTAGAGTGCGCTTTCATGAGGAGGTGAGGAAATCATGACTCAGCTACAACTCGCATGCTTCAGAATGTTGATCGTGAGTTGAAGGGGAGATACGAAACTCTCTTGGAAAAAATGTGAAAAGGGAAAGAGCAACTGCAAAATTCGGATGGTAGTAGAGTTCTCTAATGATTTCAAACATTGAGAAGGAGATGAAGAAGCTGAATACCCGATCAGCATGCGATTATGATGAGGTGAATTTTCTATCCAATTAAATGAGGTTTTCAGGATATTGTCAGGAATGTAAGAGGGGCTTAACGATAGGTAAATAGAAGAGACTAATGACTGCACATGCGTAGAAGATGGGACTTGATTTGTTTACATGAAACAAAGGTCCAAGAAATGTCTAACACTTGGTTGGAAGTTGTAAATTCCAAGGCAGCAACAATTGGTTTTTGTTTTAATCCCTGAGTTCTCGCAACGTAGAAGAGGAAGCTACGTAGTGTCATGTTGTTTCAAAAAATTATTTCGTTTTACATATGGTTTATGGGTCAACTGAAGAAAGAAAGGGAAGGTTTTTGGGGAAAATTGATAGAGGTATTATGGCTAGACCGTGTAGCTGCTGATTTTAATGGTAAGATTTTAACGAGTGGGGGCGATAGGAAGGTTGACTTCTTCATGATTTTATTCACCAGTGTGATTTAAAGTTGAAGGACTTTGCTGCCTTGCCAGGGAGGCCTTTCGGGTGGAAGGATCCACCTAGTCCAAATCAAAATTAGATCATATTTTCTGATTCTGAGAAGTGAGAAACCAAGTTCGGGTGATTCATATAGTGCTCTTCTTAGTCTGGTGTTAGATTATTGCCCTATCCTATGTGATGGGAGAAGAGTTAAGAGAGGTCCTACTCCGTTTAGATTCAAGAATATGTGGCTAAGGGAGGAGGGCTTTAGGGACATTTTACAAGCCTGTGGGAAGGCCTAAGCTTCAGAAGGTTAGCTGGCTATGTTTGGCTGCAAAATTGAAAGCCTTAAAGCCTTTACTAGAAGGCTAGGCCAACAGATTGCTACCCAAAAGGCCAGGCGCAACCAAATAGAGATTGGTTGCTGAAGAAGAAAATAAATTGCTCACTGAGCAAGATTTGGAAGCCAAGGAAAGCAACAAAAGAGTGAATATAAGAAATTAGTACCTGGTTGGGAGAAGTACAAGGGAGGCAAAATCTCAGGAATTTTGGTCAAAAGAAGGGGATAGAAATACTAGATTTTTCCATAAGATGACTAATGCCCATAGAGTATGAATTTTATGGCTAGAGTTAAAATTAACAGTGTTTGGTTGACTGAGGAGGCTGAAATGAAGGAAGGTGAGGTTAGGCATTTTCAGAACTTGTTGACAAAAACAAATGAGTGAGACAAGTAGGGGACCTTCTTTCAAGCAACTAGAGGACACAGGTTATGCTGAAAAGCCTTTTTCTCAGGAGGAAGTTTATTATGGTCTTAGGAATTTTAGCATGGATAGCCTCTTGGGTTGATGGTTTTACTATTATCTTGGCAATTGAGGTTTGCTAGAGGAAGATGAAGAATTCCATGATCATATCGTTTTGTCAAGAGCTTGAATATTTTTCTAGCTTTGATTTAAAGGATAGGGTGGGGGCCTGAATGATTTTAGGCGTATTAACCTTAGTGGGCTGTACCAAAGACTGCGAAGGTGCTTACAATATGCTGAAATTGGTGATAGTAAAAACGGATTTCTAAGATTCAACAGCGCCAGGAGGGGGAGACAAATTCTAGATGCACCCTTATTACACGAGGCCATTGACTCAATTTTGAAGAGTAAAGAGTAATGTTGTAAACTTGACATTGAGAAGGCATGTGACCATGACTGTTTTTTGTTCTCGTTATGGGTCAGGGCTTGGGGGAAGTGCTGTGACTTAGGTTTACTTCATGACTTCTTTTTTTCATAGTGGTGAATGCCTTCCAATTTTTTCAAAAGCTGAGGGGGTTGAGACAAAGAGATCCTCTTCTACCTTATCTGCTTGTAAGAGCAATAGAGGTCCTAAGTTACTCCAAGAGGCCATGGAAGGGAGGTTTTCAATAGGTTGTAAAGAGAGGTGGGAAGTATGAATGAGGGGTTGGAAGTGTCTCATTTGCTACTGCGAACGAGAGCTTGTTCTTTATATAAGGCTTCCAGATCGAGTACGCTTGTATCGCTCCTCGTGGCTTAAGACCTGTTTAGGTTCAAAAGAGATTTAACTGGATAAAAGTGAGCATTTCAGTAGAGATTGAGGATTTGGCCAGATCGGGTGTAAGGTTGTATCCACTTTCCATTTACTAAGCCTACCTTTGGGTGCCCCCTCAACCTGGCGACTGGGATGGAGTAGAAGAGAGAACTCAAGGAGACCTAGACCATGTGGAGTAACATTTGTATGAAGAAAGGATCACCTTGATTCGGACCATGATGGCTAGCTAATAATTTTGTCTCTATTATCTATCCCTAGATGGGAATGCACGAATTAGAATTCAAAAGGATTTTTTGTGGGGAGGTAGGCTGAACGACGCACCTCATTCACGATGGCTGGCGCTGGATACAACCCTCATATAATGGAGTTATTCGCAAATGAATAGCAAGATTTTTGGAATCAAGTAGTAACACGGGGATGTAGGCCAGGGATGTGGAAAGCAATTAGGAAGGAGCCGAATTTGGTGACGGTAAAATGCCCTTGTAGTTGGCAATGGGAGATCGTATTGGTGACAAGGGTAAATCACATTGCCTTCTGAAAGGTTTCACCCACTTTATTATATGCTATTGCTCCCTCCAAGGATGTTTTGATCTTATTTTACTCCATTGTGTCAAGACGAGGGTGTTAAGGAAGCTATTCTTTTCTTTCTTTGGAGTATCTTGAGTCTACCCTTTTCAATTAGGCAAGCTTTGGAGGGATGGAAGAGGTCTTTTGTGGGTAAGAAGATTAAGGAGGTACAGAGGGGTGGGCCTTTATGTCTCCTTTGGACTGTTTGGAAGATAAGAAATGAAATTGCTTTGAAGATCAGGAGCACAACATTTGAAGAGCTCATTTAGCTTTTCTTTGGTCAATGACTAAATTGTGCAACAACAGCTTGTTCATTGATTTATGTGAAATAGGTGTTGCTGTACAGTTATCTTTGCAGCTTGAGGTTTGGTAGTGCTTGTGGTTGTTCATTTTGGTTAATGCTTAGGAGTTTTTTTTTTTTTTTGGTTTTCTTGGGGCTGGTTTTACTTTTTTGGTTGCTGTGGGCATCTTTGTGGGGTTAGGTTTGTTTTTCTTCTACTTTAAGTTGCCAATTTGACAGTGACTTTTCTGGATATATTATTTTTTTGTAGAATTTTCTTCTGGATATATTCAACTTTCTTATTTATCCAAAAAAAGAAAAAAAACAGAAACATACTAGGTTTATTTTTGAAAGTTTCGAGATGATTTCCTCATTACAATTTCCGTATTTTATGAGTTCCTTGCTATACATAGAATAGGCTCTCTACAGATATAATTTAAAGATGCTAGGCAATAATAGAGATCCCACACCTTGGCTGTAACAGCAAGCCGCCTTTATCTGTTCTCTAATGAAAATTGAATTCCATTTTTTCAGAAGGTGATGACTGTTGTGTCATGTGTGGTAGTAAATCGCTTGTAGTTTGCTATTTTATATCATGAGTTTCTCCGTACGGCCTTCTTATTGCTGCTGATTTGGTCAACATTTTGCATCCAAATTTGGAACTTCAGATGAGAAAAGCTGTTGGCAACGATAGTTCTCTTAAATCTATATGTTTATTTCCGCTATACTCCTTCCAGCCGTCTTTTCATTTCGCGCGGTTGGCGGTTCTAACTGGTGATATATCCAGTTATCAGTTGTTATGCACATGGTTCTGAAGCTCAGAGATTAAGACTACTTTGAGTTATGTGGGCCGATAATTGCTCATTGCTGGACAGCAAAATCATATCACTATAAAAATGATGCTGAACAGATGGGGATGACTGAGAATGAATATGGAGTAAAAGGCAGCAAAGATCCATGATTTTTGTTTTGGGATTCCCTATGGTGAGTGTGCTTTGATGTGGTTAAGACTTCTCAGCTGGGAAAAATTGAAGAGAGATTAGAGAAGGCAAAATGTATATCAGGCACCCCTTTTTATTACACTTAGGGATTTGGTGAATACAGTTTCTGTCTCTGGAATCATTCATTATGTTGATTATTTAAATAAGCGCAATTTGTTACTTCATCAGCGAATGACAAGTGCTTGAGTTGCAATTATATATATTTTAAATCTTTTCATACAGTGCCTTTCTATCTGCCTTTCCACTAAAGTATTTACAAAGTTTATAAAATAACTTCTGAACATGGCATCTTCTCCCTTCTCTGAGATTTAACTATTAGTAGGGAAAGAAAGACATGCCTGGGTGGTGGGCTTGTTCAGTTTTGCTTGGTTTATTTTCTCAAAAGATGTTGTGCTAACAGGCTTTGGCAAGCTCTGCCAGCTCTTTGTATGTCCTTAAAGATCTGAAGGAAAATCCAGCTATCACAATTCATACTGGGGCAAGTATAGCAGACCTACTGTGATTAATATTCAATCTCCCAAATCTAAAAGTGCATCATGATACTGAGTTTTCCATCTGTATTTATACTGGTTTTCTATATTCATATGTTATTTGTTTAGTCATGTACTATTTTTCCTCTATGTTGTTTGTTAGTTTCTTATGGACACATCTAGGTGTTATCAAAGTGTCCCAACACAAAGATGGTTATTCAAAATGTGTGGAAAATCTAGGTGTTCCAGTGCATATAAGGTGTCTCTTATCATAACATAAACATCTAAGTTTCCTAGCAGTGTCTCAAACATCTAAGTTTGCCCCAATCTCCAAAGTGCATATAAGGTGTCTTTAGAGTCATAACATACAAGCTTAGTGCCACCTTTAGTTTTTCTATTCTTTCTTCTGAATTTTGTCAATCGGCAGGTAAGGTTGCTAATTTTCTATCATGTGAGTCTTAAGGGTCAAGCAATAAAAGAACAAAAGGAAGGAGGAGGAGCCAAAAAGGAATTATGGAAGGATTTTATTACAATTGTTTTTCTTCATAAGTGCAGCAGCTAATGACATTTAAGGAGAAACTCGAGAGGAGTTCTTTTGTGGAAAATCACATAAGTATTTTCGGACTGATGGTCGGCTTCAAAACAAGCTTTCAAGTGGAGATGAAGACTTCTGAGAAGTTGAAGGTTCCCATGAAGGAACTTGTATCTCATTAGCTGAAAGAAGTTGAGGTTGCATTTTTTCAGTGGAATTTGAAATAGAGGAGTTATTGTGGCTACAGGTATAGTTGAAGAAGGCAGTGGAATTGAAGGCTTACTTAGTTTTCATTAAATTTAAGGGCAAAACAAGGAATAATCTCTTGGAAATTGTTTCAATGGAGAATGGATATTTATTAAATTACGGAATTCTGATGTTAAGAAGTTGCTCGGTCTTGGTCATCTCTATATATGTGGAGAAGATGCATTAAGGAAGACCTTTTTCGCTAGAGTTTATCCACAGTACGCTAGCTAGAGGTGTGGTCGGGAGAATCACACATCAGACGAAAGCATTACAAAGGTCGATCCTATAAAGGTAGTTGTGAAAGGTGGCTAAGAAGCTTTAGTTAGTTGGAATGGCTTCAGAGTAGTAATTTGTGAAAGACTAAAGACGGGTTAAGACTGTCTATAAATGTGGAAGGCTATCAGAGATTATCAGTATGAGGGGGAAATGATTCTATTAGTTCTTTTAAGATTATCAAGTGTGTTTGATCGTGGACTCAAGGGGTAAAATCGCTTTGAACAAGGAGGTTGTTTGTAAATGGAGTTTATATTTTTGCAGAAGGTAGGTTACCAACAGAGTTTTCAGAGCCTCTTGAAAATCCGTGACATGGTTAGCTAGAAATGAGAGGGTACCTTTTCATTTATGGAATGAAACACATTTGAGCTATATTTTGAAGAGTGGGGGAAGGTTATAGAGGTGGTAGTGGAAACGTTGAATCTTGTAGCATTGTCAAAGGCAAGGCTATGGATGTGTATGAACCCAAATGTGGTACCTCGCGATGCTAGAGTCTCGTAGATGGAGCGCCCGTCTCTCTCCTACCAGCGCTATGGGGAATAAAGGCAGGCTGCTACTCTCAGAGGTCGAGTCAACTCAGAGCAGAGGTGAGCTTCTTAACTCCTCACCTGGGCCCAGGTGCCGAGCGAACCTAGCTAAGCCCTATGGGTTCTTTAAGGCCCCAGTCTTCATTTAGGCCCAAGTTTTCAATGAGCACATCAAGGTGCATCGAGGTCTATATTTGAGCTGGCATAAAGTCGTTTTTTCTACGGGCTCCATTCTCGATTGTGCCCAATTTTTGGTAGAAAATATGGGCCTCACTAATGCTACATAAGCCTAATTGCCTAAGTATGAGAAAGTCCCCTTCTTGCAAATGAGAGGCAAACCCAAATGAACAAAGGGGCTCTAGAGGGGTATTTAGAACTCTCTCCAGCATTTTGTGGAGATCCTTACTCCGTTGTAAGGGATTCCTCTTTGAAGGAAGAGCTTCCCTAGTCGTTGTGAGATGTAGAGCTTCAAGTTAGTTTTTGAACCTAAAGACGACAATGCTTGTATCAAAGGAAACCGTTGGCAATAAAGGTTTTGTGGAAACAAGTCGAAGAAAAATAATGGCAGTTTATTATGAATTTTTCTCCCCTTGATTTCGGCAAAGAAGTCATCAAGAGTCGAGGAAGGCTGAGGTCTCAGACCGTAAGGTGTTAACTCTAGGTGCCTTCCTAACCCGTAATTCTCCAAATCCTAAGAGTCATTCTTCGACGGGAGGCTTTCTATCACATTTTTCTCCCCTTCCTTTTAGTTTCATCTTCCTTCGCTTAACATTACTCGTTTCTTCTGTACTTTTCGAGTCTAGCCTAGTCTCACCTGGGCCAGGCCTTAAAAGGACTACAAGGGGTGCGTAAATTGACTCTATGCTCATGCTACCATGTTTCAAGGTGTGGAGTCCCCATGGTTCCTGTGAAGAGGAAAATAACTCTTTGATTTTCACACTAACAAATCGAGGAATATACATATTTATACTTGCAGCAGCCGAAATAAACAAATTGTAGAGCCTCTTTGGGGAGACTAAAGAGAAAAGGAAAGAAAGAAAGGATTCTTTGAATGCATTAGGAAACTAACTCTTAACACTCCCCTCGTTTCGAGCATATAGGTTAAATGAGTTATATGTACTAATCCTAATTCATCAAGCTTATTAGACATGTACTTAATCTTAATGGATAGATTCGGGGTTGTTGAAAATTACTGAATTGACAAACATGTTTTAGTCGATGTGACCTGGCTTGGTGACACGGTAATTACAAGATGTGACATCTGGACCGAACGCACCTGAGCTGATGCCACCGAAAAGGGCCCGCAAGTTGGATTGCTGGAGCAGAGCCGAAAGAGTCTCCAAAAAAGGTCCGATGGAGGAAGGTCCATCTGAAAGTCCACTGAGAAGGTCCACTGAGAAGTCCGGTCAAGAAGGTCCACGGAGAAGGTTTCGTTTCTGAGAAGGTCCGCTTAAAGAAGGTCAACGAGAAGGGTCGCTGAGAAGGTCCGTGGAGAAGGGCACTAAAGAAGGTTCAAGGAGAAGGGTCATTTGAGAAGGTCTACGGAGAAGGTCCACGTGAAGGTCCATGTGGAGAAGGTCCGTAGTAGTCGGCTCAGAAGGTCCGTCTGAGAAGGTTCGCCTCTGGGCAGCGTCCATTCGAGAAGGTCCGTTGAGAAGGCTGACAAGAAGGTCTCACGGAGAACGTCCACGAGAAGCCTACTGAGAAGGTCTATGGGGAGAAGGCTCATGTGGGAGAAGGGTCAGCTGAGAAGGTCCTCAGAGAAAATTTGTAAGAGAAGGTTCGGAGAAGGTCCGTTTGAGAAGTTCCACCTGAGAAGGTCCGTTTGAGAAGTTCCACGAGAAGGTCCAATCTGATAAGGTCCATGAGGCAGCTCATGAGGCGTCCACGTAAAAGAGGGATGTCGATGGAAGAGGGCCACCTGAAAGAGGGTCAGGGTCAAAAGGGCTCGATACCATGTGAAAAGACAAATAACTCTTTGATTTTCATTAAATAACAATGTGAGGGAACATATATATTTATACTCTAAGGAAGCACCATCATGATGATTCAATGACCAGAATCTGCGAAGTGTTCATGATCCATAATTCTTGGAGCGAGAGAAGACGAGAAGATGAAAGAAACTGGAATCACTCATAAATGAGTCAAAGTCCTTTGAGTTGACGATGGAAGGTGAAAGGAAAAAGCAATATGCTCTACTCGCGTAACTAAGAGAGGCATAGCATCGTGGATCCGCTCGGGAGTAGAGGGATGAACAAGCTTTTGATGGGTGTCAAGAGGCCGTAGTCTTTGTTCATGCTAGAAGGCCCTTTGTCCGGAGGAGAACTAAGATCTTTAGGTCGAGAGTAAGGAAAACAACGTTGGGAGGTTCCTTCTCGTCTGCTATCGACGTTGAAAGAAAAAAGCATAGACTGTTTTTCTTGGAAGGAAGGGGGTTCTAAATGGTCACATTTAATGCGTGTAAATTAGAGGGATGGGGCTTTAAAACCTCTCATAGAGAATAAACCCATGAGGATTGCTACAGCAGAACCGACAAAGGGGGAAGGGAAGGAGAGTACATGCCTCAGTAAAAATAAAGTTATATTTGGGGGACATTTCGCTCTTAAGGCTGGGGATGAAGGGAGGCGAGGGAAAATGCGGGCTCGTGGATGTCTGAGGATTGTGTCTCCGGGAGGCGCTGGTCCTGCAGCATTGCCTGACGGAAGTGGAAGACTAAACCGAAGCCTCGTCCCTCAAGCAAGTAAAGGAGGTGGAGGCTTCGGGTTGGGAGATGCCCTGAGGCCAACCAGGACGGATGCTAGCCGTCTTAAATGAAGATCTTTTGTTTTTGGAGTTTGACTCGCCAGAGAAGGCAAAGTGGGTCCTTGAGTCGGGGAGAAGAAGCTTCAAAGGAGGTGTCTTACAGCTGGAACGGTGGAGCCCAGAATCTGGTTGTATAAGGCGCAAAGGACTGCAAAAGAGGTTGATCGAGTGGTGTGGCTCTCACTTCACCTATGGACCCCGAGATCCTAAAAAATTAGAGATGCGTGTGGAGGCTTTCGCCTTGGACAAAGTTGCCATGATGAAAACGAAGGTGTAAGGCCGCACGTTGATAAAGTCGGCAAAGGCTCCAAAGCAAGTGCCGCCAACATCTTAGAAGGTCCAAGATCGCTCGAATCCTCGGGACTGTGGAGACCCTCCATGGGTAGCCGTTGTCTACCCTGTAAGTTCCAGTGTTGAAGCAAAAAATCCAAAGGAAGAAGAAGAGGGTGTGGCACACGCGACTATGCGAGTAGGGGTACCTCGTCCAAGTAGCAATGATGATGGGCAGAAGGAGCAGGACTATGGGGCAAAAATGGGGAGACGTTCGGGTCTTGTCGGGGCAGAAAAGGTTAACTCAGAGTCAGTGCAATTAATGAAGCTTAGAGGTGGGGCCCACGCTGACTGTTGGGGGAACAAAAAGTCAGTTTAGCCGCTTGAGGTGGGGCCGATCCAATGTGTCGGTTCCTCGTCCATTTGTTAGGGCCCGCACCCTTCCTGGGTTGAATGGGATTGATCTTCTTGGGCCAAGGCCTGATTCTAGTAGAAGCCCAAAAGCATAAAAGGATGTAAGTGGGCTGAAAAAGATTTTAAAAGTGCAGCAGGCTGGATCCCACAATGTCTCTACCGTTGGGGTGCCAACAGATGGGTCGACCAAGCTTGGCCAAAGCAAATTGGTCCTTTAAACATCCAAGAGCCTTAAAGCTTGGTCATAGGGGAAACAGGGGGCTGAAAAAGGGATTAAAAGAGGCCCAGTTGGGCCCTAAGGGTGTTAATTCTTGCTCTAAAGAAGAATGAGGTCGAAGTGGCTAGCTTTGGCACCTGAGGGGCTCTGACCCTTCGTAGATCCCCCGCATGGATTCAGGCGCCAGTCCCCACGCATGCCCACGGCTGCAGCCCGGCCTGTGGAAAATTTAGTTTTGAGAGTCAGCCAGCAGGGGCCGTGGGTCAGGGTCTTCTGACCGCCCTTTAACGTATATTCGTGCTGGGCGTCCCGAGAAGAGGATTCAATCGCTCGATCTCCGATCTAGTTGAATCCATTCTAGGTTTCCCGAGGTGGCAACCCCCAAAGCTCTCCAAAACCACGCGAATATTCCTGTGTTTGGAACCCGTGGCCCCCGATGATTGTTCTTCTCCCCTCTTTCTCTCGCTTTCTGGCCGATCCCCTACTGGGGGCTCTTCAGCCTGGGGATTGGGCTGCATGAGGCCTCGGGGGAAATGGAACCGTTTGAGGGTGGTTTCCAATACGGAAGAGAGTGGGGAGGGGACAACATTGTCGGTATGGAAGCTCATCAAGCAATGTTGGTCTTTGCCTCGAGAGGAGCCATCCAATGCACATCCAGAGTGGGATGGGATATAATAATCAAAGATAGTTGCCTCCATCAAATTTAGTGAATTTCTAGGTCCCAAATCTGGGCTCTCAAGAGCAGATTTGAGTTGTCATGAAAATGGAGTCTTAGCACCAAAGAGATAAAGATGTGGGTATCCTATGAGACTAGATGTTAGAGGAGTTGGAATGCACTATAAACTACAATGGAAAGGGTCAAAGAAGAGGAAGAGACAGGGGGAATTTCTTGTTAAAGTAAATGAAGCAAAGCTTCTCTCGTGGGAATGTTAGATAAGTAAATAACCAACAAAAGGAATGTCATTAGAAATTTTATTGTGTCTCGTAGGGTGGATTTGGTTTGATGGTAAGAAACCAAGATTCAAGAGGATCCTACGATGCCCGTAGCTCGGGGTGTAGATCGGGCCGAGGAAGGTTGTGGAGGCAAGAGGGAACTCAGGGAACTTCGTGGTTTTGGGATACAAGAAAATTGGAGTCGGGTGGAGGCTGAAATAGGCCATTTTTCTGTTACATGCATGTTTAAAAATGTGGAGGATGGTTTTCTTCTGTATTCTCACGTGGGTCTATAACTGGTGAAGAGGTGCGAAATTGTTTCTTGGGAAGAACCTGGGTCGTTGAAAGGCTTATGGGAGGGCCCCGTGCATCGGGTGGAGACTTCAATATGGTTCTTTCCCCCAATGAAAGAAACTCCGTGGGTAGGTTCTCGCACTCTACGAGGCGCTTTATCAGCTTTAATGAGTCGCCTAGAGACTCTCCGCAGTGGCCCCTTTCACCTCGGAGGGGTGGCCACAGTCAACCAGCAGGCGTCCCGTCTCACAAATTTTGGTTACGGCCGATCGGTTCGCTTAGCAATGTGGATTTAAAGCACTCTCCCGAGACTAGTGTCCCGACCATTGCCCCGCTTTCATAGGATGCTGATGGATTAAACCGGCCTTCGCCCTTCCGATTTGAGAACATGTGGTTGAAGTTTAAAGGATTTAAGGACCCCCTCAAAGGCTGGTGGCAAAGCCTTCACTTTTCTGGCTCCTTTAGCTTTGTTTCGCTTCCAAATTGTTGCCCCGAAAGGAATTTCGAGGCTTGGAACAAAGAGGTTTTTGGTAGAGTGGATTAAAAAAAGAGGCTTTAAGGTGATCTCTTTCGATGACGTGGAAAAGGAAAAGGAGTCGTCTTGGAAGCAGCTGCAGGGAGAGGAGAAGGCTGCAGAGGATTATAAGAAGTGGTTGATTTAAGATGCCTCTGTGGTATTTAAACTGCAGGAATCCCACACAAAGAAGGGGATAGATATACTGGGTTCTTCATAGAATGACCACCTCATAGAGGAGGAATTCTATTAGGAGCATTAGAATTACTTGTGGTGAAGATTTGTCGAGAGCCTCGAGATTAAAGGTCCCCAACAAAGTCTCCTTGCAAATTTCAAATAATCGTGCCTACCTTTCCAGACTTAATCCACCTGATTGGGCGGTGAGATCAAGTTTGCCGGGAAGAAATGTTCACAGAGGAGGAAATCCTAGCAGCAGTCTCAGGGCTTAACGACGATAAAACCCTAGGCCTAGATGGTTTTCCACTAGCCTTCTGGTCTTTCAGTTGGGATTTCATGAAAGAGGAGGTTATGGGCTTCTTTAGGGAATTCTTTCAGCATAACTAGTTTGTTAAAAGCCTAAATGCTACTTTCTTTTGGTTTCCTGCTCCTGGAAGTACCACGAGGATCTAAAGGATCTAAAGGACCTAAGACCCATCAGTTTAGTGGGAAGTCTTTACAAAATCTTATCGAAAGTGTTGGCCAACAGAATCAAAAGGGTTATGAGGTTGATTATCTCCCGCCTCGAATGCCAGGTAAGGAGATGCATTCCTCGATCAAGTACGCTAATAGCCACGAGGCCGTGGACTCTATTCTGGGCATGAAAGAGAAGTGATTCTTGTAAGTCTGGACATTGAAAAGGCTTATGATCACATCAGGTGGGATTTCTCTCACGTTGCACTCGGAGAGAATGGCTTAGCTCAAAATGGATTAGGACGGATTAACTGCGCATCCTTTACCACCTTCTTTTCTGGCCTTGTTTAATGGTTCTCCTACAAGGTTCTTCCGAAGTTCCAGAGGCCTGAGACAAGGGGATCCTCTATTGCCCTATCTTTTGTTATCTAATGAAGCCTGAAAGTCCGCTAAAGCGAAAGGAAAGAATTTCATTTCGTGCGCTTCGGGGTAGAGGATGGAGGAGATTGTCATCTCTCATCTTATATGCCGATGATACTATCATTTTCAGAAGCCAACTCGAAGAATCCGACGATCGGTGATGCACCTTGATGTGGTTTGGAAGCCTTTTAAGTTTGAAAATTAACTTAACAAGAGCGAGATTATCCCACCGGGGTGGTGGACAACGGAGGCAAGGTTCGAACTTGGTCAGGGGTCGGTTCCCCTCCCACTACGCATTGGTCTTCCCTCGCGCCTCCTCACGTGGCTATGGGGTTTGAGATTCTATCAAGAAAGATTTAGAAAAAGATTGTCATCCCGAAAAGACAATATATCTCAAAGTATAGAGGCTCATGTCTATCTCTGAGTACACTGGTCTAGCCTCCCCATTTACTTCCCTCTCTCGTTTAGAATGCCAAAGCTTGTTTGTTCTAGGACCTGAGAAGATCTAGAGAGACTTTCAATGGATGGTGGTACTTAGAGAGTAAAACTACACCTTGTCAACTGAAAACTGCTTCGCTCTAGAGAAAAGTGAGGCTTGTTGAGAGGCCTTCCAAGCATTTAATCAAGACGCTTGTGTTTCGCACAGTGCGGTTAATGAGGGACACTTTTCGAGGATCGGTGATCAAAGACTCAAGTTCGAAGGAGAAGATGGGAGCTGAACACTGTGGACATTAGGGAGGTTATGGCACCGATTGAAAGACATCGTAAAAGAATGGCTCACCTTTTCTCTCAAACCCTACTTCTTCCCTTAGGAAATGGTAGAGGTCAGTTTTGGAAGCGACCCTTGGTGCGGTGAGATCGTGGTCAGGTAATGCCTTCCCCACCTCGTCTCACCTGCAGCTCACAAAGATGCTAGGGTAGCAGATGTTTGGGATTCCTCAAGGGAGGATGGGGTCGGGTCCTGGCCTTCCCAAGACCTTAATGACGGGATAATGTAAGATAAGTAAAGTTCCTTCACTTCCTTCACAACAAAGAAAATTGCGCCCTTCAAGCTATGACGACTCATTAGCCGAGACTATGATCGATGAGCCATTTAGGATTACATGTAATCGTAGTCGATGCATTCTCTCCCTACGCATTTCACGTCTATACGAACCACCTGTCTCTCGAACCTGCTATTACCATGCGCAGCGTGTTTACTTTGACCGCCTAAAGAGGATAGGATCCCCAAGAACAAGTGCCACTGCGATGCAAGAGAATGAGGAAACAATAGACCATTTGTTTTTTTTTTGGTCATTACTGATTCTAACTGGGTGTTCCCCCTAACGGTTTGCCAACTTCTCTTTTCTTGGCAAAGCGCTAGTGTCGGCAAAACGAAAAGAGCTTGGTCAAGGTCCCTCTTCAGATATTCCTTGATACATGAAGGAAGCGAATATGGTGGCTTTTGAGAATGAGGCCCCCTCTGCTCACAGGATGAAATTTGTCTTTTTGTTTACCTTATGGTCATGGGCTAAGTTGTATAGTCATTGGAGTAACTTAAATTCTTTCTTATGTATTGACTCGATGTGATAGGTGAGATAGTTTGTGTTTCCCTTTTTTGTTTGTACTCCTCTTGTGTACTATTTAGGAGCCTTGTGCTCGTTTTTCATCTATATACTACTATTTACCGATCAAAAAAAAAAAAATCTTAAGTGTTAGAGCAAAGGAAAGAAACAAAATTAGAGTCTAATTAGGAGACTAATGAGAAAAGGAAAGAAAGAATGGATTCCTGAATGGATTAGGAAACTAATCCTTAATAGTTCCTTTAGGAGGAGACAACTCAGTCTGAAAGAGCATGGTGTCTCTAATAGAGGCTAGGTCCTAAACTCTTTTGCTTGTAGAAGGTTTTGTTGAGGGCTCCAACCCTTAGAAATGGCTAGCACAGTAAGTCTTGGAACGTTTGAGAATCAAAATTGTCAAGTAAGATGAGGAAGGTTGGTCTTTGGACGATGGAGTTGCTAAAACTCGGGACAAGGTGTATGTTAGGTGGAAAAGAATACGGAGTGTGATCCTCTAGATGTAGACTACTTCTTTGTTGTGGTTTTGTTGGGATTTAAACTGATTTCATAAAAGGCATCAGTTGAAATACTAGAGGTGAATGGTCAAAGGTTTTTTAAACTCTCAAAACTCAGTTATTGTGACTGACTTGGCTTTACCTACTTGGGTGATTAGCGCTCGAGATCACAAAATTTATAAACCTAAATCACCTGACTAGTGGTAGCCTAATTCAACAGAGTTACAAAGGGTTTCATGGTCAGTCCATGTGACAGACATTCTATTTTTCTAATGACTTTAATTAATCTATGCTTAAAGGAAACCAAAATGAATATAAAGATTTGATTTTTATGATTTTTGGATAACTAAACAAATTAAAGAAGGTAAATTTATCAATTTTGAAAGCCTTGGAGAGTCTTGCTTCACTAAGGTCACTTGGTTTCGAGTGGTTTAAGAGATAATAAAACTCCCAGTCATCCGAAGAGGAGAGTCAACATATAGTTGATTGTCTCAATCTCGCCTAGATCAATTCTAAGGATTTGTGATGAAGCCCAATTATCTAATGTATGGTAGTTAATCCTACTATTTATCTCCAACCCTAGGTACCTAACTAAACTCTTTCGGACAGTTGGAAAGAGGCATCTTTTCGTCTACCCTGGATGAAAGGATTCAACTAATAACCATGTGCCTATAAGGTTTACCATGTTTCAATTGAACTAAGTTATTTGCGATAGGACTCATTACGGAATACATCTAGGTTCATCCAATAACTAGGGACGTGCTTTGAGACTTGATAAATCAACCTGTTCTGGAGTTTCTCTTTGTATAAACAACTCCCCTATGGTATGAAGTCCGTACCTCTTTGATCACGCTCAACTCTTGTGTCTTCGATCCACATTATCCCCAAGAGATGAGTTTACTCTCTCATTCTAGGGTTAGAACATGCAACAGAATGATGGAAACTCATGCGCATTCAGAATTGAAAAGAAAACGAGAGAAGAATTGTATTGAAAGATTGAGAATTACAAAAGTTTGAATCTCCAACTCAACACCCCTTTTGATCTGTCCTATGCCTTTTTAAATAGGCAAAAATACATCTTAGGAATGAAAATAGCAAGTTACAAGAGTCCTACTGCGATTACAACTCTTTTAAGTCCTGAATACGATAAGAAATCAAGGAAAATCGCGAAAGGAAACTTTTCGGATTTGTTTCGCACAGTAGAGGGTCTTCGTGTGAAATTTCCCACAGTGACTTCCCACTATACGAAATTCTCCCCTCATGTCCGTTTGACTTCCCACTTCATCCAATCATGCTCTTAGGCTTTGAATCCTCTCAAATTGACTCCTAAGGCTCCAAAACTTGGACTAGGGGTCCAAAGATGCCTCATTGCTTGTCCTCATGTCTCTAAAGAGCTGAAAAGTATCTAAAAACCTTACAAAACACCAAGACTCAAGGGAAAACTTTAGTAGTGAGGTTTAGAGGCTTGCATCATGTAAAGTTGGTTAAATAGGTATAACTATTGCTCAGGAGGATCTAAAACATGAGAGTTATGTATTCAAAAATGTCCTTTTTGAGCAGTTATCAGTGATGCTCTAGGAAACAAAGAAAAACTTGGGACAGAAGCTTTTTGGCGGCACATAGAGAGGCAGCGATAGAGATTGGGTTGATCTTCCAGCGTGTAGGACCTGAAGGGGCTTTGTGATTATTTGGAATTTAAACAAGTTTAAGTGCATTGAGAAGATATTTGGGTATTTTTCAATTTTTGTGAAGTTGGAGTCTATTAAAGAATGTTCTTTTTTGTTAACTCCAGTGTATGGTACGAATAGTCACTTGGAGGAATGATTTCTGAATAGCCACTTGGAGGAATGATTTCTGGTAGGAGCTCCCATATCTTTATGGCCCAACTTACCCAACTTGGTATATGAGAGGGGATTTCAATGTAATAAGGAGGTATTCCATGAAAATGGTGGCTCTAGGTTTTTACCCAGGACATAAGATGCTTTGATGAGCTCATAAGAGATTTGGAGCTGTTTGACTAGCTAGTAATGGTGAAAGAGTACATCTCGTCTTTTTTGACAATTTGATTCCTATCCACATCAGTGAGAAAGCCATATTGCCTGTCAAATAAAATTGAAAAATGAAATGCCAATATACCGCAAGAAAATCCAGGAAATACTAGATAATTAAGAAGATAAGTTGGAGTTTGAGATGATCCATGCAGAGGCAGTGCATATGAGTATGATGATCAAACTTCACAAACAAGAAAACCATTTTAGCAGGTTGAAATCATATAAGTTGTAGAACATTGGGAGAGACAATTTTCTGATTGCTTTAGCTTTGTGGAATACTAAATACCACGTGCCATCAGAAATTTCGGAATTTTTGCAATTATCGGTGATATTTCACCGATATATCGGTATTTTACCGTGTTCGGGATATTTCCCGAAATTTTGGCAGACTATATCGGTCAACTATAGAATCAAACCCACAAAATTGTTCAGGGTTCGAACTTCGCCAAAAACCGTTGTGGTTCTAACCTTCCTTCCACTGTGCTAAGTAAGCCTTTGATATATAAAGTGTAAATATTTTATATAATGTTTTTATTATTTTTGAATGTTTTTTGAATAAATTTTATGAATATTTTTAATCATTTATAATAACTAAATATAAATATACAAATATATAAAAATATTGTATTCTGTTTAACGTAATTATTAAGACTACCAAATTTAAAAAATTAACTCTTAAATAAAATATTTTGTATAAATCATATAGAAATAATTTATTTCTTAAATATGATTAAATATATTTTAATAAAAATAATTTAATTTTTTATAAACAAATATAAATATTGTAAAAGAATATAAAAAAAATCAAATTTAATTGATATTATCATTCTCTATGTTTTCAAAATAATTTGATATGTTACTTAAATATATTTTTAATTTTGAATAATTTTTAATTATCGATATTTATGTAAAAGTATCCACTGATGTATCTTCGATATAACCGTAAAATCCAAGTATCGATATATCCTTCGAAACCGATACCTTGCAAGGCACATGCACAGAGTGAGCCGGTACCTTGCAAGGCACCCAAAAGTTTCTTATGTTTTATTTTCTCTTAACTTTGTTAAGTCACTTCGCATACTGGTTATACAATTCAATAAGCCTGCCTGTCCCAGGCACAAATGCAAAAGATGGTCTGGAATGAACTGCCAGTTTCTCACCAGCAATATTTTTAAGTAATAATTTATGGTGCAGGAATTTTTTTTCCCGGACATGGTGCCAGATTTTCATTTATTTTCTTCATATTCATCTATATTTGAATAGACAGTCAGAATTGGAGGCTCTAGATATGCTTGATCATTGTGCTGCAGTTTCACTATGCTGTTTTGAGTTTGCCTTGTGTAAATTCTATTTTTGTTCTTGCAGTACTCTCAGCAGCTCTTTTATGGAAGAACTTTCAGACCTACTCTATTGTAGTGCTTCAAATCAGCTCAATATTGTTTACTCTCATTTGCTGGCTGATTCTTTATTTCTGACCCTAAAATGATATTGTGGATGCAGACAAAGAAACTGTTTCCAACTGGGTTTTCTGCCATCATTAGGTATCCAACATTGGTTATCATGTCGATGCACCAAAACTGTTTGAGTTTCCACTGTAGTCATCTAAACTTTTGCCTCATCTCAGTGCTGCAATGCTGTGCTTCTATTCATATGTGATGATCTCTGGAGGAAATCCACCACCGAAGAAGTTGAAGGCAACTGAAGGCGGTTCATCATGATGATAATCTGTTGAGGTTAGGTTCTTTTCTGTGTTTACAGTTCAATGTCTTGAGCTGAGGGTACAGGTTAATGAGGCCAAAAATGTGTTTTATCCAAATTGCAGGTTAGCTATAAGTTGAGTATGCTTTCCATGGAATTGGTTTCTATTTGAGTACTGTTGCTTAGATGAAAAGGTCAGAAAGGATCTCCGTTGATAGGGCCACGGTTGCTTAGATGAAACAAGTGCTTTAGATGGTTATAGTCACCATAACCATCTAATGAGATCAAACTTGAAACAAAAATTTATCCTTATCTTCATTTCAACTATGTTGATCAGTTATTATCTCATAAGATGGAAACGACATCCTTCCCTTTTTTTTTTTTTTTTTGAGTGTATATTGTTATATAACTTGAATTCAGATTTTAATTTATAGATCACTCAAGCCGAACTGGGAAGGCTCGTACTGGATCACCTCCGAACGAGTAAAAGGAGCTTACAGGCTGCAGCAGTTGGATGTCAGAGACGAACTTGGCACCCGTGGAACTCAGTGTATTTGAAAAAAAAAAAATTATTATTGATCTTATTTGCCCTGAACCTGTAACCACTTACCGATTAGAAACTTGGTATCAAAACCCTCAAACATGCTTAGCTCAGTGCTTTTAAAGTTTAAAAAGTTAGGACATTTAGAGAGGGGAAGGGTCTAAGGTTCAATTCCAAGTGATGATAATTTATTATATTATAATAAAGTGTTTAGTTGTAAAAAAAAAAAAAAAAGGAAAAAAAGAGCCAACTGCTATTCTACATATTTACAACTCTATTGTTTCCTAGAGAAATATATAGATATTTGGCTAACAATCTGTTTCCTAGCACAGGTGCCCAGTAAACCGATCCATGCCAACGAAATTAATTTGAACCTTCATGGGCAAAACTCCCCTGTACGACTCCACCAGCTTCTCCTCAGCATCTCCGTCGTCAAAAAGCTGGGAAATCATACTTTTTGCGGCAGTCAGTTGGTTGCGCCGCTTGCACTCCCAATGTAGGTCTTTGGAGTCTGGATTCCAGCACCGAACGACATCCATGTGGTAGGCATCTTTCTCCGTCAATGCCTACTCGTGTTCCTTTGTGCTCCTTTTTCATTTCCTTAATCGTTTGCTTGTACTACTCCATCTCCCTTGTAAGGGGGTCCATCTCTCTTTCCACCTTGGTACGAAGCACAAGTTGCCCCTGCGCCTGCGCTAACTCCGCCTCTTCAGGTTCTCATTCTCCTCCTCCGCCTCTTCAGCTTTGTGCTCGAGCTCTTGGACGCGTGACAAACTCTCCTGGTAGGCGTTGTACAAGGCTCACATCTACCCCTTCATCGCTGAGAGCTGGTAGGAGTGGCAAAGTGTTGGCACCTCCTTTGCTGTACCCAAATAATAATAATAATAAGAAGAACAACAAGAATAAGAGTACCAAAATAATAATAAGAATAAGAATAATAACAAGAATGATGCTTAAAAGTTGGGAATCCTAGAGTATATCTACGACAATAATCACTTATATGGAACACCTGTGCTAATTCATATCGCTGTTTCTTCTTCTCTTCCCTTTTCTTTCTAGCAGAATCTTGGCCAAGTATTTTTCTGATGGCTTCAGCCTACAAAGTATAGAGAAACATAAAGATTGATCTCCCAGAAGCTATTTTTAGTTCTCAGAAAGTACTGGGAAAAAAGAGAAAAATTATTCTCACATGTCTGCTTTTACTATGAGAAATAGTGATGAAAATGAAACAGATGAAAAATTAGGTTTGAAACTTATGTATTTTTAAAATGACTCGGGCGGCAAGAAGTTTTTTATTACGATTAAGAATTAGTCATTTGCTTTTCTAAAAAATAATATTTTAATTTTATCTAAATTTTTAAATAAAAAATTTAAAATATATATATATTTTTATTTATTAAAGATGAAACTGATCACGAGCTTTCAATCGGATCATAATAAAGAGACGTCCAAGGGAAGACGTTACCGTGAAGCGCTAGCCTGAAGATGGAAGTTTTGAGATGTATGTGTTCACCTCAAGGCAGTCTGAACTAAAAACCGCCTTTTAGAGGCGTTGGGATTTCAAAAGGAAACTGAGGAGAATGGAGCTCGGCAACAAGGACTCGTCCGGACATGAGTGAGCCTTGAGGGAGCACGGAGTGCGAGAGCCGTTAGCTTGCTAGGCCCTATGTCGACCGCCTTCCCTTTGTTGTATGTGCTCCCCAGCCCGACGCGGCATCGAATCTCTTCTCTTTGCCCTGGGTCCTCTTTACTCTTTTTGGGGCTCAGGCGACCTCATATGCGTCTTCTTGGGCCTTTTAGCCGGCGGAGGCTTAGCCGTCGATCTCGACCTCTTCGTCAAGTCCATTCGTGAGATTTGGTTCGTCATGTCGGTGATCGAACGACACCCCTTGAAGTATTCTCAGTAGTTCACCTTCCTCAATGTCATCTTCTTCCTCCCCAATCCCAGACAGTCTGGGTGGCTCCATCTCCCCATGCATACTTGCTATCAGGTCGGCCTCCCCCTCTCGTTCCCGGTCAGCTCGGACAACCTCTTGCCCAACCGTTGCGTCTCTCGATTCCCCCGTAGGCAATAAGGTCCTGGATCACTTTGTCCCTCGACTCCCTCTCAAGGACATAATCCGCCTCGAGCAAGTGAAGCTTGAACGTACCAGACGATGAATGGACTGGATTCCTTACCAGTCCAGAACTCCAACGTCGGTAATCAAGATCTTAAAATCCCAATCTTCGGGAGGGACCACCAACACCCGCCGAAGGAATTTTTATTGATTGGATTTCTCTTTTGGTTCCTTCTCATTTTTTCTATTATAAAAGGGACTTTTTATACTACTAAACTAGGTCATACAAAAAATTAGTCGATCGTGCTCCATCCATGATGGTAGTGAGGCCAGAGTAGTGGGATACAAGTTGCTGGAATTGCGGCTCGTGTTTCATTTTCGTCAGGTGGATAATAGAGATTTTGATCGTTTGGCTTTTCAGTTCATCCATTGAAGACTTTGTCAAAATATTATATTCTTCTTGGACAAGTCATGGTGGGCGGTTCCGAGAAATAGTACTAGCATGGATGGGTCGGAGGATAAACCTCAGGCTTACTTGTTGCTCGGGCTCATGGCTTGAGGCCTCCTGATGTTGGGCTTGCTTCGTTCTTCATGGGCCCGGATACATCCCATTCCACTAGCTCTTTGGTCTTATTTTGGGTTTGAATAAACTTGGTGTGAGACCAAGCTTTTTGACTGAGTGCTTCTGATGGGACAACGTGAGTTCTTTTATTGTCTCCCTGTTAGAAAGATTGTTGTGCAAATGTCCTCGATTTTAAGGTGCCACACAACTCATCGGGGGCATGTTTAATCAACTCTGCTTTGTCTTCTAGGGTCGTTGGGGAGTTTCCAACCAGTTCCCGAATATCGAAACTATCTCAAGCGTATGAGTTTATCTTGGGCATATAATTCTGTTTCGGGCTATTGAGCATGTCTCTGCAAATAAGCCGGTACTGCCTTGATCCAAGGGCCTGCCTCGAAGTTATGGGCACTCATATTATGGTCGGGTGAATTTTCTCTTGGATCATTAAAAGGAATGTAAGACTATTTCGTCACCCACCCCGATCCTCATTCCGGTTTTAGAGGACCTGATGTGAGACTTTGCCTTTTGATTTATAAGTATATACTTTTGCTTCCGTTTGGAACACTTCCATTTTGGAATTTATTTTGGGGCTTTGACCATTTTTATCCTTTCGGTGCGGTTTTGTCATACAATTATTTCTTTTAACGTTGTCTTTCTGATCCTAATTCTAGTTTTATTGCTATCCTTAGTCAAATGCCCGATTATATTAAGTCCTTCACGCTTAAGAGGTTCGAGATATCATATAAAAAGGAGGTTTGAGACCTGTTTGAAAAAAGAGGTTCGACATTTTAAGGGTAAAATATTTTGAGTCGAGGGTCATGGGATGTGTTCCTCAAAGACATATATCTAAGATTATGAGGTCTACAACCTGTGACGCCCCAGATTTTCGGGGGTCATTTTTTTTTTTTTAATACAAGAGTTCAATGTACTTCTCACTTCCATACCCAAAATATATGAAACTATATTGTTCTAATATATTTTCACAAAA